>OY982576.1:10142372-10418094 GCA_963859945.1 Euplagia quadripunctaria | reverse complement strand
GGACGACCAAACGCTCAAACAAACTCTGACTCAGCCCAGCTTTGGCGGCTTTTTTGCACATGACAACCGGACCGAGCTGGCAGTGATCTCCGACTAGAATCAGCTGTCTCGCGCCAAGTACGACGGGCACCATACATTCCGGTTCAGTGGACTGCATACCTTCGTCGATGAGGATCGATTGGAAGCGCATGCGAGCGACTCTCGGGTCTCCTGCGCCCACGCACGTGGTGCACACCACGTCGGCCGCATCCAATAAACGCCTCTCTGCAGCACGACGTAAAGCGCGGTACCTTCTTTCATCAGCAGCAGACAGTTCACCAGCTTCCTCCTTTAACCTGGTAAGCTTTCTAAGTTCGCTGTCCGCCGAGCCTAGAGCCCTTGCTTGTTCATGCAGTGCCAAGAATGATACTGACGATTCCATCGCTTCTCGAGACTTGGCACATAGCCTTACAACTTTTAGACCAGTTCTATGAATTTTCTCAGTTAATTGATCCACGGCGGTGTTGGAGGGGGCACACACAAGAACAGGTCCGCTGTTCTGTCTCACAAGTTGGTACACGATGGTGGCCGACGTCACAGTTTTACCAGTTCCTGGTGGTCCTTGAATAAGAGAAAGAGGGCGCTGAAGGGCATGCTTGACGGCATATACCTGTAAAATACCAGAATTTATAGATTAAAAGACAAAAAATTTGTTACTGATTATGACTCCCAGCTAATCGTTGTTTGAGATTAATTTTACAATGTTACAAGGTGTCAACTAAAGATAACAAGAAAAATACCTCCTGATCAGCAGAAGAGCAGAATTAAATTACATTTTTTTTTCTAGTAACATTATATAATTATAACATTACAATATTGGTGAAGCAATAAATATTTTCTTATATTGTCTACCTGAGAACGATTGAGATCAGGTAAATTCGGAGCGCTGAAGTGCTTGGGTAGATGTACGCGAAAAAGCACTTCTTCCACTTCATGTCCAAGCAAACGACGATAGATATACCCCGACACAGAAGAATCGTCTACGGCAAATTTGCGTAGAGCTAGTTGCATCCTGCATTAAAAAATACAAATTAGTCATTAAAAATATGCAAAAAGTGTCTGACACAAAATTGACGTTCACTGCGATCCTAATGTTATGATGTTAGTGTCACCTAAAAATGAAAAGTTAAAGCTTAGCTTATCGCTCTGGTCAGATATCAAGTCATATACTGTACTGAACTCAACACTGAAAAATAAAACATCCAATTCCTGCTTTTGCTAAAAGTTATCCACATGGATAACTTTTAGCTTTGTGTGTATAATTTCATTTGAATGATGTCAATTATTGACCATAAATATAATTATTCAAAGGTTGACGATCTATGTCAATATGTTATAGTTATAGGTAATCGTACCTAGTTCACGGTACACCGTACGCTATTTCTCCTCAATGTTTGTAAGCAACTAGCTTATATTGTGAATTTTATTAGAAGTAAGTAGAAGTAATGCAGCTTTATTTATGAAATATGTATTACGTTGTGCGTACTAGGTGCATTTGCAGGGGTATTCGCTAGCGAATACACGTTCATAAGCGATTCATATTCGTCCATTCCATTCTTGTATATACCTGTCAAATGAAGTGCTCTTCCAAATAAAATCGACCACGAAGTTGGAGGTGCAGTCGAGTGGAGCGCCAGCGCCGCTCTTGAGTTCGAGCCCCACGTCATCGCCGTAGTTGTCCGGCACTTTGATCACGTGGCCCACACCTGACCATGCTTTGTGCAACTCCCCCACGTATCTGTAATTTAGCATAGATACAAATTAGTATCCTCTATATTTCCAAACAGTCTCATTAAATAGGTATTGAATAATTTTCTTAATACGATAATTTGAATATTTCTACCATAGGATTGATTGAATTGACGGTTTTTGATCCACTATTTATATTTTAGATATAAAATATATTGTTGCTATTTAATATTAATCTATACTAATATTATAAAGCTGAAGAGTTTGTTTGGTTGAACGTGCTAATCACAGGAAATTCGGGTTCGAATTGAAAAATTCTTTTAGTGTTGGATAGCCCATTTATCGAGGAAGGCTATAAGCAAAATAACATCACGCTACGACCAATAGCAGCGGAGCAATAACCATAAACGCAGGTGAAACTGCGGGGACGGCTAGTATAAAATATTAAGAGGTTGGTCATACATAAGGCTATGTTTGAATGACAGTATTGGTAGTTGTAGGTATTTGACAATATTGGCTTATAACTAGCACGAGTATATTACGTAGTAAGGAACGAACCTGATATCAGTATAGGTTGTCTAAAAATTCTACTTTGTTACATATGAAGCTGAGAAATCATTCTTTTTTTATTTTTCCATGGTATATATTAGTTTAAATTACTATTGTTAACATAGGTGCCAATTTAAAGATTTATAAAATTTTGTAATATTACCCTCCGTAACATTGCCTTATTTTTAAGGTATATATAGAATACAACTATTTACCTCAATCTTAACTCATCACCGTGCATAAGCTTCATATCACTGTCAGTTTTGGCTAGAGTGAAGTAAGCTATTGTTTTTTTATTGAGTCCCACATCCCAACGGACTTCGATGCCTTCTTGAGTTTGCGATTCCTTGAGACGTTTGTCGTAATCTGCTTCTAGCTTCACTAGTGGACCGAAGATGTTTTGATATTGATAGCCATCTTCATATCTAGAAAAATAAAAGGACAATGATTAGGCTAAATTGTTTGATGAGACGTCAAATGGCTCTTAGGGATTGCAAAGTGTAAGTGATAGCCCTAGTGTTAGGAAAGTTTGATGGTACCGGTCACCAGTTATGGTACCTGTCACCAGTTATGGTACCTCATGGTCTTTCTTAAACTTTTTTGTTATATTTAAACTAAGTTGCTATCCTCCGATGTTATTTCTGGAGATAATTAACGTATTTAAAGCTAACACAGTACATTATACAAAACATCTTCTTAAATAAAATGATGTTAGTCTAGTTGAAGTAGAAATATTATTGCATTGTATAGTGTCTACTCTATACTACTAAATGTTATATACTGTTCTCATATATGTGACGTTGCCTTTATGAGAACAAATTCTTTAAACATAATCTCATGGGGCTGAGCAAACAATGTCATTTATTATCCTCATCTCAAAAACAAAGAGACATGGTTTCATACTACAATATTTAAGTATGATACGACATACTAGAACAATTATTATTATATCTATTTTTCCATACAACTGACTCTATCCTCCATGCAGGTTTGATAATTTTACTCAGCAGCAAGAAAACTGCACATTTTTATAGTATTAGTATATATTATTGTATATACAAGGCTGCAACAAGTACTAATTTTAAATTTTATGCACTCCTTGTGTTATGAACGTTCCCCAGATGGTTAATTTTATCGAATGAGGATGAGAAAATTGCAAAAAGAGGTTTTTATACAGCAAATGAAATGGTTACAACATACCTCAAAAGAACTTGATGAGGCTCTTCATCCACACCAGGTTTTTCTAAATCTTGAAACGTAGCATCTACGTTATCACGCCACAGCTCTTCCAAACGTCCTATTTGTTGTGGAGTCACCTGAAAGTACATTTTATACAAAAGATTATTACAGACAGCAACAACTGAATGGCCTAATGTTCCATACGATTCCGATATGGTCATGCTCTAGACTTTCTATATTAGTACATATTTATCAATACAAATAAATAAAATTGAAATGTCTGTTTGTAAAGTCAAAATAATAGATTTTAAGCTCATACAGTGCACTGATTTTTAGGCATATGTATCATGTAAATAACATGATACCTATGTCTGATAAGTGTTACTATTCTATCTAACTATCCTCTCCAGATGGAACACTGACGGCTTATCAGGAATATAATAGACGCACATCTTAATTGATCGGGTTGAAGTTAGCGGCGAGTGGCGTCGCAATGGATAGTGAATGTTTTTGTGTTCACAACAAACATTTGAGACTTAATTGTTTTTCATTTCGAGTGTAAGTTGAACAGCTCATACTTTCAACTTAATTGATGGATTTTATGAAATAATATTAGAAAGCTTACCTGGCGGGCTCTCATCTGCTCTGCTTCAGATGGTACTTTTACCAACCAAGATAGAAAGGCTCGATCCGCTGTAAATAATATACTAATGTCATTCTACATGTCACAATAAGAATAGGTTTTTAATAATAGATAGACATTTTTAAAAGATATACTACATAAAACAGTTATGTAACAGTAATGCCTTCTAGCTATTTACATGTTCCACTAACATATTTATGAAAAGAGGTTTTAATTTCTGGGCTACAGGAAATAAAGATTGGTTGGAAACAAATTGAAGCACTTTGTTTGATTATATATTATTATTATTGTTTTAAGTGCACTCTTGCTTGTTCCCACTTTGTTCCATCTGGTTCCCAGTGAACTAGTCACTGCTCAGCTTCGAGAAATTGTTTATATTTCCTGCAGTTGCATGACAAGAACATAGAATATGTTAGGTTGAACATGTGTTTGTGCAGTTTGATTAGATATCTATAGGAAGCCTTAAGCCAGATTTCTGGAATAAAAATGTTGGGTAATTGTAAAATTAATTTACCTCACGCTAGCTATATTTATTTGCAGGTCTTTTGGGGTAAGGTATGTTACTCAAAACATATATATTTTTTTTATTTATTAGCATTTGCCCGCGGCGTTATTCGCGTTAAACTTATTTTTCTAACCCTCAGGAATAGTACTTTTTTTCGGAATGAAAGGTATATTCAATAGTATATTAGGATATTTCATGATGATTTGTCGAGTAGTTAAGGCGTGAAAGCGTAACAAACAAATAAACAAAATCACTTTCACATTTATAATATTAACACCTACTTGGTCTAGTGTCACAATGTCCTATACATAAATCATAAAGGTTGATAATTATTTACTTAACTCTGAATCTCTCGATATCTCTGAACTCGGATATGAAAAAAATGTAGGATCTGGATATATAAATAATATTATACCGGTTTGGGATATGGTTACGGATATCAAGTTATTTTGGATTATTCGATAGTTTTTGATAGTTTCAGTTAGGGTTATTAAATTTTTAGAGAATTGTAATAGGTAATGATTTGGCATTATTTCTAAGTTATTATTTGGTAGTAAAATCACAAAAAATGCTTATAAGCTATGGTCGGTTTAGGTACTTTGATTTCATTTACTTGCATCATGATGTCCTAGCATGGACGTCTTCTTCCCTATTGCTATTAAGGGAATGGACTTCATTATTCAAGAAGTGATTAC
Organism: Euplagia quadripunctaria; assembly: GCA_963859945.1. Classification (NCBI taxonomy): domain Eukaryota; kingdom Metazoa; phylum Arthropoda; class Insecta; order Lepidoptera; family Erebidae; genus Euplagia; species Euplagia quadripunctaria. The sequence goes on along the minus strand of OY982576.1, from coordinate 10,412,795 downwards.
TAGATGAACTGTTATCTTTTAAAGTTCAAAGAAAAATGTTAATTAATTTCATTTTATTTTTTTTAATTTCTAATTTTGGGTTATAAAATTTATGGCATTATTTTCAAGCTTCGGTGAGTAGCAGTGTAAATAAACATATTTCTCAAGACGAAATTTGAATACTAATTGGTAAAACACTGTCAAAAAATCATACATAAGGAACGTGATGTGGTAAAAACAATTCCGAAATCCGTAAATCCAAGCGTCGTCTTAGGAAGATTCCAGAAGTTGGTAAACAAGTCAAGGTCTATGAGCAATCACGCTCTTATCGTAGCTAGCACACGTATTTACTTCGGTAAGTAATATAAGAGCATGTATTTAACAGAATGTGCTCTGATTAGTTGCTCTAAAGTGCACGGACTATATGAAACGGAGACAAAAAACGCAACTTTTATTAAGTGTGTCTATTACTATTGGAATCCTCTATTAAATTTTGTGTACCTATTATTACAGCGACTCCTCGCCAAACGCTGGGGGCTATCACCAAAATTCACACCATGACTATAAAACCCGTTATAAGGCCAATTATCACGTATGGTGCTATTGCTTGGTGGCAGAAAACAGAGCACAGCACTGTCAAAAACAAACTGCAGCAATTCTAGACACTAGCGTGTACTACCGTCACTGGTAGCTGTCATTGAAGTGGTTCCCGATGTTGCATCACTACACCTGTATAATTATACAACTAGAAGCAGCTATGGCAGTCATCTGATATAAACAGTTGATCACTTGACAGAATCAATTAGTGAAATATCAACCACTAATAGCTGCCCAATTTGATGGGATCCCAAAACAACACAGCTTCGAAAGGAAGTTTCAATACAACTACACGACAACGATCAATCTGGCATAAATGAAATCCAGATCTACAGGGACGGTTCCAGGATTTGATCAGGGAGTGGAGCCGGCGTTTTCTCACAAGACCTAATCATAAAAATATCACTAGTGCTAGACCATATTTCAATGTGAATGTGTTGCAATAACCAATGCCGACATGTCAAGAGGTATGGTATAAAGGAGTACAACATTTGTATAATGTCACATAGTATGGCCGTCCTAAACGCTCAACTGCGGTCTCATTTATTAACACCACCAAAAGTTGGAGCGACTGGCCTCAGCCAGTGGGGTATTCCTCCAAAGATCAAAGGGCTTAGCAATTCAAACGCGAACGAGGCAGCTGATGGGCTGACAAGGGATCTACAACATTGGTGGCAGTTTCAACTACACTGCTGTCACTTCTCTTCAACGAACTTCGCTATTGGTTTCGCAAGAGCGAGGGACAACGGACTCGTGAAATGCACAATGGTCGCGAGGCCAAAATACCTTGTTGTAGATTGTCCAAACAGGTGTAGACAGAAGTTTCACCACGTTTAACGTGCGGACTGCATAGTCTCATTCGATTTGACATCTGGATAGTTGTAGGTATGTACCATCACAGGCCATTTGGCGCTAAATGAACTGGTGAACCTATGCACCATCAATGCGACAGACAGCCCTCTATGCAGAAGCTGTCTTAACGCGGACGAAACGGTCACTTACGTCATCCTAGAGTGTGTATCGCTCCTAGAAGCCTGTAAACGCCGCAGGAGGCTTCTGTGCTTCTGGAAGGAGCTAGGTTGGCTTAACTAACCAGTGATTTCGTCAGTGATTTAGAAATAATAAAAACCTGTCCTAAGGTGTCTTATTTATACTGTCCCTGTACAAAACTTTTATATTGGTTACAGTTATTGTTGAGTTCCGTAACATCTCTGCTTTTAATATACTTTTTGTAAAATATTATTGTTAGTATCAGATACTATAAATAATAATTCATAAAAAGTTTATTTAAAGTCTATAGTAATAACTATATAATTTTATATATCTTAAATTAGTAAAATTATTCCCGTGTCGCAGTGGACTAATCAAATCAGTTTTGACACTAACTATACAAAGAACTATTGCAATAATAGTATAAGTATAGTAGTAATAAAAATGTTAACAAATAAATAATATAATAGGTTCATATCATAATATCAAAGAAAACTTACAAATCAAGGGCTTCCATTGCTCTTGATCCCAGTTCATATCTTTGAGAGAACTCTGGGCTGCACATGGTTGGCTGTAAATAACAAAATTTTATTTAAATCTTACTGTCAACAAACATAAGCTGATTAAACAACAATTCAATATTTAACAGTATTTATTGCATATTTACATAAAGATATGCAACTGAAAATATTAGTGTTTATGTATGATTTAGCAATTAATCAAATATTTTGCACTTTAATTATTTATGTAATCAGCCTTTAATCATATATGTATACCATAGATCTTTCATAAGTGCTCAAAAAATGGACCCAACTAAACTATGCACAAAGCACAGTTGAGCTATTAGACACTTCTCGCCCGCGGTAGCAGTGTGACGTTTTAGGTGTAGTTGAAAAATGCAAAAACTCATTCAATGCGTGCACATTAAGACTGTGGAACTATCGAGTGACTATTTGATGCAATTTCTGTAGGAGAATGTGTATCTATCTGATTTATATCTATTTGATCTAAGCAATCAACTAATTGTAACTAATGAATAACATTACTGTTTTGAAACTTTCGCACTTGTGTATATTAGATGTGTTGCAAAACAGGGCTCAATTGTGGTAGACTGTGTCCACCATGCAAGTTGATCAAAACATTTGGTAAACAGAAAAGTGTCATACCTTATTAGTATAGTCCTATTATACACATCAGAATTAAAATTTTTACATTTAAAAAATCAAAAAGTGTGAATTGGTAGCACATTAAAACTCATAACTTACCGGCAAAGAAGCACAACAACAGAATCAGCTTTAGCAGGTATAAATCCCAAAACAAATACATTTCTAGCTCCACAAGAGTAACACTCAAGCAGTGTCTCTCCAAGGGGTCCATCACGGTGCAATGCAGCTTCCTTGTGCTTAGCACGCACTAAGTGATTGATGATATGTGACCCTGATGTGTTTCCACGCCCATTGCAAAACCTGAAATAGAATGTTATGTGCATTGTTAACCTTTATTTACACAAGGTCATTTGCATTGGTGTTCGAAATTGGAAATTATTTAATTTTATTCATTGTTTTTATCACTGGACTCAAAACACTCGCACATTTAACTTCTTTGTGTGTTAATATATTTAGCATGACAATACATCTGATGGTAAATCCACATTATAGGTAACTTAATGATAAGACAGACTAATCTGGGTTAGGATTGAAGCATACTCCAGTAGTAGATAAGTTGGCAATTTGCCTTCTAATGAAATTACATTTTAACATTGAATTAACATACATTTAAAATTAAAAGTAAATAGCACTGTGAATGACCTTTGAATAGTTTTAAAATTTGTATGCAAAAAAAAAAACAATAATTTAACCAATTGTATGTTGCTAGTGCACAAACATTACATTTTTTAATTATTATCATCATTATGACGTCCAAGGGCCACCCTCAATGATGTGCAAGAAGACAGTTGGATTACTTTTATTTCTAATTATTTGGTTGTTCCCAGTCATTGTTTATGAGATTCTTATAAGTAACTTACCACTTGTTGCAAATATTGCACATGACAACAGTCGCTGGATCATGTATGCCACAGTATTTACAAGCGTGGTCTGGCAATTCCTTGCTGCTATACAAGGCCTCATCTTCCTCTTCAAATTGCAACTCTGCGATAGCATTAGTCACATTTGAAACTTTTGATGACAAATCTGAACGCCCTAACCCGTTCACCTAGAATAAGATCATTGTGAAATATTGCAATAAACAAATTTCATGTCATTACGTATACATTAATTTTATTAAGGTTAGAGGGAAAACAAAATATTGGCCTGGTTTAATTCACCTGATTTGATGATGATAGGCCATGGTCATGTTGAGAGGCCTGTGTCTGACTTTGGGAAGGAAGAGTGAAGTCAGTGAATTCGAATTCTGAGCCTTGAGTATCAGCTCCGATAAGATCCGCTTCCTCAGTGTCCAAGAACGTGAGTGTTTGAGAGCTCGGTCCGTAAGCATCAACACTCATTTTTTCTAGATATAGGTATAATTAATGAAACTAAGAAAATGTGTAAGATAAAATATTGCACGATTGAAACAAATTCCCATAACAGCCACGCAATAATTATCAAACGACATACGAAGAATGATGAAAAATCGCCATGTTAGCACATGGTTTGTTTCCGTTTACAAACTTAGCTCTTATTGGATATATGAATGTCAGGTGCAATAAAGCGCCAATCAAGGTTTAGTATTACGCCAGCGAACAAAAATCAACCAATACCATGAAAAGAAAACAAGGACAGTAGACAAATTGTAATTTTTTAAATTTCTACAGATTAGAAAACAAAATAAAAATGTTTTTAATCTGTCACATTCAGTTCGATCCTGCCATAAACTAAGAGGTACATTTTTAGAAACGTTAAAGCGTTGGTACTACAAGTACGTTTTTAATGTACCTCTCATAAAACGTACAAAGAGTTGTAATTATTATGCATGGTGTTATAAGTAGAGGAACCTGTTGTTCCTTGATAAGTTTTTAACTATATTTTATTATAAATATCGTTAATAATAAAATAAACCCTGTGAAATATGCATACGTAGGAAAAGATCAGTTATTTATTCAACTACATAATAATTAATTAACAAACTCGTTGGATAGTTGTTAAAGCTGCGAAGAAAAGCTTCTCGAAAATAAAAAAATAATAGGCAATCATGGGACTGCCGACAGAAGTGAAAACTTAAACGAAACGACGAACTTAAAACATCACATTAGCAGGTTGCCCAGGTTAGTGACATAAATTAATAAGGAGCTGACAGAACTCAATGTTTAGATTAGCGCCCTCTAGTGGATCTATATATGTATTATTAGCGTGACGGTCATGAGTTCAGTGCGTTTTTTCCCCATAGCAAAATGCACAAACGTGCCTAAAGAAGTTTTCACTTCAAAAAACTCTTAAAAAAATTTCAACCGACTTTAAAAAGCACTAAGAAAGGGCACTGAAAACTGAAAAATAATCGATTATAAATTTTTTAACTTAATTCAAAAGACTATATACATGTGTGGGGCGCGATTGCATCCACTCTTTGCAATAAAAGTCAGTCCAATATATGATGAACGTATAATTATAGCAATGATCAGTTGTTTATGCAACGTATATTTATGAGAATCCTTACAGGTAATAACATTAGCCTTATCGTTTAGATTATAGATAATTCGACACACTGTTTCATATATATCTAATAACTTAGTCTTAAACCTACGTAACTAACTTGGTCTCTTGTTCATAGACCAATCTAACACATGTCATAGACAATATGCTCAAAATAGTGGCGACCTTAGATAATCGGTAAACTACAAATTATGGTTCGCCACACATGTGACACTATTAAAATAATAGGTAACATTATAAAGGCACCAAGGCACTGGTGAGCATACCCTTACAAACAAAAAAGTAATTTTTGACATCGGTTCATAGATGACGGAAATTTCGGTTTTTATTTGCAGGTACACATTTGATTGATTAGACTTCACTATATGGCTTAAAACCTATTATTCAGCTGGCCAATTGTCAGTACGGGAATGTGGCTTTAATGGTATGGTGGATGTAGTCTTCAAGCGTGCCTTCTGTTCCTGCATGAATCATAATAGTGCCTGATAGTAGGTAAATTTCGGAAAATAACCGTAACAGAATACATAATAGTATAGTACAGAAGGACCTCTTCGCAATACCATTTAAATAAACAGCGACTCTTGCTCCGACACAATAATGTGCAATTCAGATCGCACACCGCTAATTGCCAACAACAGGTTATATTAACCTAAAACTTGCCTCTCCTTCTATCGCATAACCTTTATCTGTTCTGTGACGTTAATAGGGTTGTCTTCTGTAAGAAGAATTAATCTAAATATTTAATAACCAGTTGTGTGCTTATTACTTTACTTATGTGAACAAATGAATGGTACCTACGTAGATGAAACTTATATTAAAGAAAACTATTTTATTTCACAATCTCTGCATAGATACTTTAATCTCTAAGAAGATAGGCATTTGGCATACGTTAGTGTGTACCTTGGAATGAAATTATCCCTTTTAGGTGTTTAGCTAGGTAGGTAGGTATATGCGTGAATGCCTAAGACGGTGGCACGCCGTGTTCCGCGCGCGCCTGTGTACACTGGAAGGGGGGCAAGGCAAGGTTTGTTTAAGAGGCGGCTAATGTCTGCCGGGGTTCTCGGGGACTTCCTTCCTAGGGTATACCAGAGTCCCTTGCAATAGACTCATTTATAACGGAACACCGTGTGGTTTTAGTCGTTTCGATTCCGACACTGGCAGCCTCGGTGGGGTGATGACCCGAGGGGGTTTCCACACAATACCTACCAGTACCAGCTTTAGTGTCGCTGGGTAACTGAGCGCCCGCTTCGATACTCGACATACGGCCAACATGTCGGCGGGCAGCACGCGCGGGCACAAGTTGCCGACATGATTCTTTTCATATCGGCCGCCGGGTTGTGTTGGCGGGTCGGCTATGGTGTATATTGCGCTTTACGCGATAAATTGTGGCGCAACAATAGCAAACCTTTTATAAAACCACGTGCTTTTAAATTATTTAATGTGTTATCCACTCTTACCATCAGGTGACCCGTCTGCTCGTTTGCCCCAAAAAAAAAAGAAAGTATAATGTAGGTAGTGTATCATATATGAATAAGTTGGATTTTTTATGTGTCCTGAGAGGGCTAATATAGCTACGACCCTGTTTGTAGCGGTATCATATCATATCATGGCATATCTGGTAAAATGAACTATGAGATACATTGATCTTAAAACGTGTTTATACATAAAACATCTCGTAGTACCTTAGGCACTTGAGTAGGTACATGTATATGTAGGTACATATGTATGTATATGATTTGTCGAGTCTGGGTGTCTGGTTCTGGTTTAACAATTCTATTTTGATACATATGAGTAATAGGCGGGGCTTATAAGAGTAACAAACAAAAAGTTGATTTATATTAGGTAGGTAACTCATTTTAATATATCCGGATACAAATAGGTTTAGCCGGTACTCAAAAGTTATTGACCAAAACTCTGAAACCTATAAATCAAGTGTAACCTATATTTGGTTCCTAATATTCATCGATCGTATTCATAAAACTTTTGTCGGTTTGACGACCTCTCTTCTTTAGGTTGCCAAATATTCGAAGAAGTGCAAGCTACAATCATACAAATTATTAAGTTTCACGTCACTTGACTGCAGCTATTACGTACTCTTAACTTCAAGCAATACCTACTTGCATGTTGTCCTCATGTTAAAAGTGCTATTTGTTGTAATTAAATAAAACTAATTTCTTATGCCTTTAGATGAAGGATAGTTGATCTAGCCTTACCCAACACTCACCCTCTACATTTAAAAGATTGTTTATAAAATGCTTATGCGTAAATATCGACAGGATAGCCACATAATCAGGCATCACTGTTTGTTTTACTGTCTAAAATTTGAACACCTGTTTTTGTAATTTATAGAAAGAACATTACTGTTCATGTACAAAATCTCGCTACGTGTTTTGTGAAGGTATCGCCTTCACAAAACACGTAGCGAGATTTTGTACGAGTGCAGCAAATTTTTTCAAGGTCCTCAAAATAGGCCTTTGTTTGAGTAACGACCTCTTCATTCGACCCAAATCTTTTACCACCCAAAAATTGGGTGGTAAACCGCAATGGGGTAAATGGGGAAAATATGGTGCATGGGGTAGTAGTTCGTGCCTACACACATGTGCATCCATGCATTGTTTTGTAGAAACAACCCTTTTTTGTTCGTCAAATGCGGTCGTTTTTGCTTCAAATCAATATTGCATCTGACTGAGAGTTTTTGCTCTGAATAATATTCGCTGGTGATTGTTTTAACCTTTTCAAGGTGATGTATGTGAATGTGACCATGACATAATGAGAAAATCTCACATTATTGATTGCTCCTTTGTCTCTGGTGTTTTGTGATTGATCATTGATCCATGTTTCGTATACGGTGCCAAAACCCGAACTGCGACTCGACTCGAAATTTTCACGGCTTGTATGTCTCAAATAGTGAAGAGCAATGTTGCGACGAAATTAAAGCTGCTCTTGATATCATTAGTTACAAGGTAAAGGTGGCATGAATTTGTCACGGTTAGATTAGTTTAACCCCATGACGCAGACACTGTTGCCCATCCAATGTACGAATAAATTTTGGTCGAAACGAAAGTCAAGATTAACACAGCTTTTCTTCTTCATATCTTTCACTGCAACTATTTTGTTTACTCAGTAAATCCATCTATTTATCAATATGCACTTGCACATTACCATTAGTGAAACTATAAGCTGTTTTACACCAGTGGGATTCCGCAAGGTTCCGCAAAATTAGGTCTATCTCTTAGTTCCAGCGAACAGTTCGTCATTGTTACTTTCCCAGTCCTCTTCATCTTGATTCGTGAATACTTTAACTCTTACTTGGTATGTCTCGTGGAATAGCTATGCTTTGTATATGGTCGGCATCGCCATCTTCTTTATAGGTAAACACTTGGTTCTGCAGGAATTTCTACTAAATCTATCCCTGTAACATTGTCTTCTTCAAGCATTACAGCATCAAGTGCTTCTTGGAACCCAAAGCAGTCACTATAACTGTTATATGTTAATTTAGACATTGGTTTTCTTAAATTGAAGTGTCTGTTTGTAATGTCAAAATAATATTTTTTTAAGCTAATACAGTTATTTGCTCGATACCTATGCCTAAAAAACAGTTTTTACAATTTTTGTCTGTCTGTTTGTTTGTTCCGGCTATAGCCTCATAAATTCCTTCGTGACACTCCTATGGTTCGCGCGGGTGGCGGGGGATGTTACTACCCAATGACGCGTTGTACACCGCTGCACACGATACAAAGTACGTTACGAATTGGTCTACAGATATTCCTAAGTAAAATCGCTTATAACTTAATTTATTGCGTTATATTGGATGTGTATTAGATGTGATGTAGATTTAAAATATTACCAACAAAAAAGGTTTTTTTTATTAACCCTAGAAACCCAATCATAGGTCAAATTAACCTATACAAATATATTATTCTTGTGACTCGTTTTATTTTGCTATAACTATTAATTTTTATTAATATATATATTTATATTCTAAGAGGTAAAAAAAGGAAACATAATACTAATATTTGTTTATTACACTTTTAAAATGAAAACGCAAGCAATGTACACGCGAGCGCTGCTAGTTATAAATGAAATTTAACCGCTGAAAATTGTGACCATTTAATTAGCATGACACGTACGTTCTTTGTCATCTAAGGAAAATTTACAGGGAATTTCAGGGTTTCCTATATTTAGAAATAATTATTCATTTGGAAATAATTCATCAAATATTATTTCATTTCCTACTTGACTAATTTATATATTAATTGTCCTCTATACCTTCCTAAACCATTCTGATTGTGATGAAACTTTGGCAACGTGTTCGAGGACGCTTCAGGTCCAAAAATCTATATAAATAAAAAAATATATAAGTAATATAAATAAATAATAAAAAAAAAAATTCATGAATGTTGTAACATTTTTCATTTGTGATAAAACTTTTATGCAACCAAACACTTTTTGACTTTACGAGGCAAGGCAACGCATGTCGGGTACCAGTAATGTGAAATAAAAGTGCGGCTGAGAGTCTGAGAAATAGTTTGAGATGATGCCAATTGAGATGATTGTGTTAAAGTTTAGAAAGACCAACCTTTCACTTGTGAGCAAAAATAAAGGTTGTCAGAGAATCTTTCATCTGGATAGAAGGAATACCTACTTAGATTGTGGATTGATGTTCCCGCTCCCGCGTGTAGGTATTCCATTCAATGCACTTTTTTAAAATAAGATGTTAGTAACGTGGGCCACACATTGCTAGTATCCTTGTTAACGTCTACCTTGTGCTGTGTTTTTCTGGCACATGCTCGGAGTTAGGTTATCGCTCACAGGATTATATGCACCTGAAGCTCAGTTCTCAAATCAAATCAAAATCATTTATTTCAATTAAACCATTATACTTAGGTATTTTTGAATTGTCAGGAGTAGTAAGTAGTCAGTCAGACTAAGTCAGTCGTGAGCCTAGCTAGGCTCAGTGTAGGGCTGCCGGATTTGTCCTAGTTTAGAGGGCGTCCGGGGAGCGTGTCCGGGTAAAACCTGTGCCAGGGGACAATTATAATTGTTAGATGAATCGTTATCCAGCTAAAAATTTCAATGGAATAAGCGTTTGTTTTAAGGTGTCTGGGAAAGAATCTCGATTTCACCCATGTGTCCGGATTTTTTAAATTTGTTAAATTAAGAAAAACATAACTTTTGCAGCAACTTTTTTGGTGGCAATTGTAGGTATTAAAAGGGATATTAACATTCCTCAAGATTATACTGTGATAAAAAGTATATTGTGTGTAAATGATTTATTTAGTTCTAAGCGTTAACGATGTAATAAAATTTGAAGTAGATATCTTCCGCTTTCGTTATGGTGGTAAATGGAGCACAGAAGCTCTAACATTCGGTAATTTTAGATTGGTCCCAAAATGTCGGGTGATACTGATTTCATAAAACTCGAATTATATCGACATCCGAACGCTGTGGGCTTGCTTTGACGAGATGCCAACCTTTTTAATTGCATTTCCAGCTAAATTTGCGGCGACATAGTTTTTAAGTACTTAGCAGTCATAAACAGCGCCTGTGTAAATTTTTAGTGTGATATTTGGTCTGCGACTAATAAAACGCGAATCTGAATCTTGCAAACAGTAAACCAAAAGTAGGATGCAAATACATACATATTTTGTGGGTTTGGGTGTTTGAATTTATGCATTAGGTATGTATTATATGTACGTAAAGCAAAACAACATTGCTTGTGATGCATTTTACGTTCAATATTTAAGTACTTACCTATAATTAATTTTAACATACCTAATGAGGATAAATACCTTAAAATTAAGTGTAAAATCCAAATTAACAATTGTGTCTAAATAAAATGTTTACCTTCCTTATTATTTGCAGTACGCAAAATCCCACTACGTACTGGACAAGGAGAATTAGAGGAGACAATCTGGATATTTTATATTTGATTAGCAAATCCCACTAATATTATAAATGTGAAAGTTTAGATGGATGGATGCGCCTCGCGGTTTCACCCGCGTAAGTCCCGGTGCCGTGGGAATATCGGGATAAAAAGTAGCCTATGTGTTAATCCAGGTCTCCAGCTATCTACATACCAAGTTTCATTGCAATCGGTTCAATAGTTTATGAGTGAAAGAGTAACAAACTTTCACGTTTACTATTAGTAGGAAGTATAAGCCAATGTCACTGTACTCAAAAAGCTCGCGAATTATAACATTACCTACTATACGAAGGTATAACGCGCTTTCGCGTGTGTTCGCACTTGTTAGCAATGGTTTCTTGTCGGGGACATGTGACAGAGGTATTTCAATTTTCTCCCATTCAATCCTTTAATCGAAGGTAGACATTTTAACCGTATTGAGTGAAACCCAGAAAGTTAAAGCGAGTATTGGATTAAACAGGGATTGAAAATTAACCTTGAGTATTTAAACGATTAAATCATTGCCATATTACAAAACTATAGGTAAAAGTATAATAAGTAGGTAGGTACTATTTATTTAGGGAATGAGCATAAAACTTTTATATTATTTTGGAATATTACAATTGATAGTAGCACCGCATGGTGGCAATTGTAGAGACAACAGGTTACATTTATGTTATTTACACAGATAAATTAACTTAATTTCCATATGAAACGTGTCCGTTTGGCATTGGTCCAAATGTATTATCAAAGTTTTTAGTTTTTATTCACAGAAATGTACTGAAATCACTATCTATTTAATATGTGGTTTAAACTTATAGTTTTTTGCGTAAGTGCATTTGAGTACTTCTTTACATAACTAATACGACAATAAATTATACCTATAAGCAGAAAAAACAAGGAGCAGTGGCATAAAGAGATAAAATTGTTTACCGATAATGAATTTAATTAGGAATCCAGAGACAGGTCTTCTGGACGCCAAAGGTTAGCACGGACTTAGAGTCGAGCTGTAAAGAACTTTTATTTCTATTTTATGGGAGTTTTAAACCTGCCTCCGCGGGCCTTTCCAGTGAAAAGGTTTTGAATGAAACGATAAATATCCAATGATGTAATCATGCAGACAATGTTTATGTGTATTTTGCCCGTTCTCTGGATCAAACCCAGGGATCTACTATGGTCCTAATAGTGAAAAAAATAAATTTAAAGTTTTTTAAGCTTCCGTTCTTCAAAAGGAAAAAAGGAACCTTAATAGGATCACTTTGTTGTCCGTCTGTCTGTCTGTCTGTCAAGACGCTTTTTCTCAGGAACTCGTAAACGCATTAAGTTGAAATTAATACCAAATACATAAGTCTACGGTCCCTTGACGCTGTAAAAAAATCAAGCTTCTAAGTCAACGCACTACAACACTAATTAAGCCTTAGATTTGACCAAATTTCAACTTTTTGCAGGTAAATCAAAACCTATACTATAATATAGGGTACTTCTCATTCACTTAGTATCATGAAATTTGGTAAGAAGCAAGGTCTGACAGCACAAGTAAAGGAAAAAATCCGAAAGTGATTAATTTGTTGTTATGTCACAGAAACAAATAGTTTTTGTGATAACAAATTAATACTTTGCGGTTGGAAAGTTGATTTTGTCGTACATGTACATCAATGTATCCCATACATCGATGTATTTATAGAACAGCAAAAATACGTTTGTCTTTCCGAAAAGACGGGCAAAAAAGTTAGACAATTGATTTCCGAGATGGACGTACTATCTGCATATAGGAGTCACACTGAAAGTTGTTAGAAAATAAAAAAACGGAATGATATAGAAGCCTGTTAATATTTTTATTGCTTTTCGAAGTAGTCTCCGTTCCTTTCTAAGTGCCGTAGCATGCGATGGTACCATTGACTGAAGCAGTGAGCCCACTCTTCTTTAGGGATCTCTTCCACGCCTTTTCAAACGCAGCTACGGTATCTTCAGGGTTCATAAAACGAATTCCTCTAAGTTCAGGTTGGGACTGTAAGGAGGATGACTTACTAGCTCCACACTTTCGATAGACAAATATTCGATAGTCCGTCTGGCGGAGTGAGCTGGACCAAAACAACTGGTAGACAATAACTGACATACCAATCTGCAGTAACAGTCCTTTTATCTTCTAGAATGATTGTTGCGAAATGACCCGTCTGTCCAAAGAATGAGGCAATCATCTTTTTCCCTTGACTTCTGCCCTTCTTTACTTTTGTCCGCAAATCTTCGAATGGAAACATCAATTGCGCAGGTTATCTTTTAGTTTTGGGTTCGTAACAATATATCCAGCTTTCACCATCTATGACGATGTCATATACAGCATTCGAGTCACCTCCGTCATACTTTTCAAGCATTGAGCGGCACCATTCCAAAAGACGGCGTTTTTGATCTTCCGTCAAATTATGAGGTAAGTATCCATCTAGTACAAAGCTTTCTGAAAGCTAAACGTTCTTGTAAGACTTTTTGTACTTGACTCATACCAATGCCTAAAGCTGCCCGAATCTGTTGTCACCGTTCTATCAGCTTCTATCCTTATCCGCACAGCACTAACGTTATCCTTAGTAGTCGCCGTAGAAGGACGTCCTTCTCGAGAATCATCAGTGAGTTTGCTTCGACCACGTTTAAACTCATTAAACCAGTTGTAAACAGTGGCACGAGATGGGGCTTCGTAATAAAATGCCAATCGAAGTCTATCGTAACATTGTTCCGCAACGAAAGTCGTAATAAATCATTGAGCGAAAATTTTCTCTAGTCAAATCCATTTCGATGCATGACAGACACTTTTTAATTTGCCGCCAATTTGTAAAAACAAATGACTTAATGAAATCATTAAACATCTACTATTCCCAAAGAGTTCCTAATTCGAAATTTAAATAAATTTTTCATCGGCTGCTTTTCTTACTGGCCTATTTTAAAAACTTTCAGTGTGAACCACGTACAAGTTTGTTTGCTTACGGAAACCTTGGTTTTTTTATATCACGATGGCAATCAGTGCTTGCTTTAGAGGTATAAATGGCTTATTAGCAAAGTGCCAGCAATAAAAAAAGTATTTAAATCAAAACAAATCGAAAGTATATTCTATTTATTTAAGTCAAACTAACATTTATGAAGTCTTATCTTTAGAAATGGGGGACATTAATTTCCTAATTTATAGTTAAGTATTTAGGTATAATGAAGGTATCCACGGGTAGATAAAACTGCTCTCATAAGAGAATGATTGTAACATTATGTTATCTGGAATAAAAAGCAAAATGGCAGCTTTAGTTTCGTAGGTTAAATTTATATGTACCTATATCGTGATTACGTTATTGCCCGATTGAGATGACCATGAAGATTGAGAAACAGTCCATGACGAGTGATTTAGATGTGGTCGTAGACATAAAATGCCTGACATAGGATATCTTATCACAGTATATCAATATCTAGCGTGGCTGATCTTGCCACCACTTGCTCTGAGTCATAACAGGCGCCGGCTTGGCATAAAATGCGTATTTAACGTTTAGGCACTTACACAAACGTCTGAAAAGGACCGTAATGATATTTTTATGATTCTTTGATGCATTCTAAATCTCAGAATAATCTTCATGAGTGTTTGTGCTTTGTTTCAGGAGCACTTTAGGGCTTCACCACCATACAAGCGATATTTGAATTATTTTCATATAATTGTCATCTTCTTAGTTAAGTTTGATCATGCTCTTCAAAACCTTTTTAAAAAGAATTAACGTTGACTTAATTTAAGCGAAAACATAAAGTGTATTAAAAAAAGAAATGAGTACCGAATACTAAGATGGTCACCATAAGTAATACCTACATACTAGTGATGTAACGGAAATTCTTATTCACGAATATTCGCATTTTTGACATTCGTATGTTTGGCGATTGTATTTAGCAAATAAAAGAAATCCATGGGTATGGAATGATAATAAAACTGACAAGAACTAATTTTTTTTATTTACTTGAATAAAAATAATAAAATACTTTCTTTTATGCTCTTGTTAGTCTATTTCAAATATTAACAAAATCACAGCTAAACTTAAAAAAACCCATTAATTCTCTTTTTCTTACATCAAAAAAATTTAATTAATAATATCTTTTGTGAGAAAAAACTTGAGAAGTCTAACCAATTTAATAATATCTAAGTCTAATAAGGCTTGTTACATATATTTACATAATAGTTGGTTTGTACTTATTTAGTAGATTATGACTAAGTTCTCTGTTTTAAACAAAGATTACAATTCCTTTTAACAGAAAATAAAAACAATACTTATTTCTATTTTAAACAAAACTAAAGATCTAATCCATAATGTTATTTAACTTTTAGTTTCAATTATATCACTATATTCATTATCTTTCCAGGAATAAAAGATAATGAAATAAAACCACTTAAGCACTAGAATAATTAAACTTGCTGTAGGTAACGTTAAACTTTTAAAATAAAAGTTTTGATGCTCTTTCTCCATGCAGCCTGTTTTGATGTGGTGTATTAAGAAGTCCAGCTCCACTAAAATCTCTTTCATGGGGCACATTTATTTACTTAGTATTCTCTGGCTACATTAGGAAAATCAAATTCACATTCATCGCGAACATTGGCGCTAAATATTCGAATTCGCCAATCTGAAAAATCCAAAATTCGTTGTATCACTAATACATACAATTTTGGTAGAATTATTTGAAAAACGAAAACATTTAAAATTTAATAATTCACTTCGCTATTATCACTTATGTGGATATTTTTTTATTAAAATTTCTTTTTGCCGCTAGCTTCTACTATAAAAACAGGCATTTTAAAATGCAAACGATTGACATAATTTTGAAGCGACCGAATGAATGCATCGGTCACGTTTCGAGTTTTACGAGTACAGAGACACGCAGGGTGAATTTTAATATACTGAACTGAGTTATTTTTAATTCTTACGAGATCCGGTAGATGGCTCCAAATGTCGCCACAGGAAGTTAATGATGACGAAATTTTCATTCCTGCAATGTTATTCAACTAAACAGTACCTCTTTCTGATTTTTTTTATGTGTCTAATATTTACAATACAAAAACTCAACCACCACGAACATTGTTAATGTGAAATTTACACATTTATTAGTATAAAAGGACGCATGATTGACGTCATCGTTTTCAGACAGGGACAGAATAATGTGGAGTAGATTGAATTTATTTATAGATTGTTTTTAAGGCGATGTTCTGTAGAGTGGAGGTCTCCGTGCCTCCATTCTACAGAAAATTTGAATTAAAAATCACTACCAGCACATGGCGGCGCCTCTGCTGTTGAGTACTTTTATAAGAGTTTCATTTATAGGAATGGGATGATACGGTTGACAACGCGTTGGTGACCAGCGTTAGTGTTGCAAGTTTATTGGCACGGGTAACTTAACTTGTAATAGTTTTTTGCAACAAGAAACCATAAATAAACCATGACTTTATTTTATTTTATATAAATACGTATTACTTAAGAATTGAAATAATTGAATTGAAAAATTCAAGCGCAAGTGTATATGCAAATGAGAATTTCTCGTTCAGTGCTAAGGCTTAAATAACATTGACCCACTTTTCTTGAAGGACGTCTGCTTCTCGTCCCCTTCGTCAATGCAACAATTCCATTTCGCATCATTTCTTTTGTTATTTCGCGTGACAATATTAACCCATCCGGATAATCAAAGTCACTTATCGGCCCCTGCAATCAACCCTGAGCATGGTCTTAAATATTTTTTTACTTCTGTTTCTCACAAAATAAACACAACTTCAACATGTCATGCGTATATATAGACACAATTCAGGGCCCGCAAATGCGTAACATTCAACAATATGAGAACGTATCAGATTACGCTACCGCCCTGCTCTCAAGAGTTGCTTGATGCAAACGTCTAGATTGATGCGAACGATAACCTTCAGTCTTCTTTACTTGTAAAAACATCTGACCGGCTGTGTCAATTAAGACTTAACAGTGCCCTTTATACAATGGGAGTAAATACAATTATTACTGTGCAATGATTTCATTAGATCGTTGAGCAAATTGTACTCGCGACGTACTACAACATAAGCACGAGACAATTGCTGACAATTGGTGCGGAGCGGCGCCAGTCGTGATGTCACCAAGACTTCGCAAACGCTTTAAATCTTAATATCAAAACATTTAAAACCATTTGCCGTACATGTCGCGAATTCATTCAGACTTATGCCACTGATTTTGTACTCTGTGTACAAAAGCAGAAATGCAAACTACCCAATAACAAATGCTCGCAATGTCAGACGAGCTTTCAATCTTGTTCCTAATTGGTAGGTAGGAATATGGACGTCCTTTGGGCATGTAATTGCGATGTTAAGGGTCTACATATCTACTTTGTATCGTAAACTATAAATATATTTGTCGTAATTTTAGATCTTAACGACACTATTTCGATTGTCCTTCTTATATCGAAATTGAGTAAATGTTAGACACTTATTGTCACAATCCCTAACTTCAAACTTGTCATATACATCGATTGATTCAGAATGCTTTCCCCATAAACTTAGTATACTAGCGTAAAGTATTCTAAGTTTATGGCTTTCCCTTCCATTATTAGTTATACATTGAGTAAAATGAATATCTGGTTCAACATGTTCAACGCTTTAAATCTTGTAGTGATCCTGATCATTCTCCATGCGAAAAAAGTTCAGTGCTTAAACATATGTCGTCGGTAATACCCACTATAAGTATCAGTTTCAGAATCTTAGTATAAAACAAAAAATAGATAGTAATCATTCATTGTCGTCAAAAATTAATTTATTCATTTATTTATTTATGTACACTTCCTGCATATACATTGCAGGAGATGGTACAAACAGACGAAAATTCTACAAACTACTTTTTTGGCTTCGGTATTGTTCGTAGAACACACAGTAAGTAAAAAAGTTCTTTAAATATTTAATGTACAGTTTTTACTTTGTTACGATTTTATTATATATATAGATATAATACAGGGAAACAAGTGTAATTACTCAGTAACATTTAATATATGCATATACACTATGTATATAAGCATACATAATAAATAATTGATATATATAAAATAAATATAAGGTCCGGTAAAAAGTTTCTTCGTATTTTATATACCAATTCAAGATATTTTTTTTTCAAAGTTTAATTACATTAAATTTTAATACATATGCGCCATTTTGTTTGATAACTTATTGCCATCTTATAGGTAGTGACATAATCCCGTTGCTGTAGAATGTTGGGATTTTTGATGGAAAAACTGCGACAAGAGTAGTTTTGACAGTCCGCACTTGATGTCAACCTAACACTACCCAAAGAATTCTGAAGAGACTAAAACAGGTGATAATCTGAGCGTGCAAGGTCAGGACTATATGGTGGATGCATTGACACTTCCCAACCAAGCTCTCTCAATTTTTGCCGAGTGGTCAAAGATGTGTGTGGTCTGACGTTATCATGATGAAAGACCACTCCTTTTCTGTTGATCAATTCCGGCCGTTTTTTCTTAATTTCTTGCTTGAGTCTCATTAGTTGTTAACAGTAGAGATCCGATTCGATGGTTTTGCCCGGCGGTAAAAGCCCATAATGAACGATGCCCTTCCAATCCCACCAAAAACACAGCATCACCTTATTACGTGTTAATCCAGGTTTCGCTACAGTCTGTGGAGCTTGACTACCCTTTGGCCATGATCTTTTTCGCATGTTCTTGTCGTAGGTCATCACCAGTGATCAATCTTCTCAAAAATGGTTTGGTTTCGTTACGTTTCAATGGAGACTTGCAAATGAGTACACGATTCATTAGCTTTCTTTGAGTGAGCTCGTGTGGCACTCAAATATCGAGCTTTTTTGTTTAGCCAGACTTTTTTGACTGCATGGATGGCGCAATGGTTTAAATGGCCACCTCGCCACTACGCCGCGCCGAGTGTTGTGGGTTCAAATCCCACACGGGACAAAAATTTGTATGATCCACAAATAGTTGTCCCGAGTCTGGGTGTTGTTTGTGTTCGTTGTTTGAATGTTTGTGAAGTCCTGCGTGACACAGGAATATTTCTAATGCGGGAAATGTATTTAAAAAAAGAAGTTTTGTGGTCAATCCTCAGTTCCTCAGCTATGTTGTAACTATTAATATGCCGAACTTGCTCCACTTTTTAAAAAATGGCATCAACTTTATCCGTATGAGGGCGACCAGAGCAAGCTGCATCTTTGACATCAAAATTCAAGGACTGAAAACGCTCGATTGTGTTACACTTACTGACACTGCATTAGGTCCATAAACGACACAATTTTTTTCGTGGCTTAAGTCGCATTTTCCACTTTTTTGTAATAAAACTTTAGAATGTACAAAATGTGTAAAAGACTTTTTCCGCGATTATATTATAAATATATAGATTATATATAGATATTACTTATTTATATATTAATAAGATTATATCCAATAAATGTAGCAAAGGAAAAAAGGAGAAATTAAGAAGCAAAGCAATATATAAGAGAGATGGCGCTGCTGTCCGTATACAGATCGTCTCTTTGTTGATTATTGAAATAAAATTTCAAATTAGCCTAAATCTCTTCCCACACATTAGTATTCGATAAATATAAGTTCAAATATTCTGTGATATCGTTTGTAGAAAAGATGTACCAGTATAAACGTAAATAAACAGTGTACTGTGACAAAAACGACTCAAGTGTTATAAGTGAATATAAACAATAGAAAATCACTAAAATCAAAACAAACTTATCATGCATTAAGACTCTCAAAACTGTGTAAACATAAATATTACGAAAAGTTTATTGTAAGTAGAGAAATTACAATTTTACAAATCATTTACCGTTAACATTTTTAAAACAATATCATTAGACCCTCCAAGAACAAATTGTCAGGGCGCGTTCCAGATCACTGGAAAACCAGAGTAATAAATATTTGCATCACATAAGTGTTGCCATCACAAATCATTACGGAAGAAATGATAAAAACACCATCTAGGAATATTTATGAAAACTAAAAATATTGACTACGATTGATATGTTACTCGGCACTGGAAGGCGCTAGCAGTACCATTACTGAATAATTATTTGTATTTAATTTCTTACTGTTTTTGCTCATTGTATTTTAATAATTTTAAAATGGCCCAAGACCAATCATTTAATGACGAACGTACAAACGTTACAATGAGATACAAGGGGTTACCTAAAGCGAAATCAATGGAATATATCAAATCTTTCTCACTAGATTCTACAGACACAGAAGATATATTGAGTCTTCTCCGGAAACAGATTGGTGAATGCGTCAAGATGATTGATGTAATGGAGACTCGGCATCGACATAAAGCCCTTATCTTCCTGGGTGTACCTGAGGCTGACAGAGAGGATTCCAGTAGAACTCTTCTCGACATAATCAGCAAGAAGATGGGTCGTAAGGACATCACACCCCTCAACATCAAGGTCTGTCACCGCATTGGTGCCCCTGGCAAGGAACATCATCGTCCAATATTGGTGAGATTCGCCACGGCGGAGGTAAGATCTGTTGTGTGGAAGGCGAAGACGACTTTGAAGGGATCCGGCTTCTCGGTAAGGGAGTTTTTAACTAAAATCCGACAGACGGCCTTCAGCATGGCTCGACAACATTTCGGCATGTCTTCTTGTTGGACGCAGGACGGCACTGTAGTCATCAAAGCCTCGGATAACAGTCGTCATAAAATAACATCTGCGGATGAGCTGAAACCTTTGATAGCCAAGTACCCTAAGGCCATATCCACAAGCAGGAGCGATTCCAGAAATGCGAGCCCCGGCTTAAACACAAAAGGTTCCCGAAGATAGTAGACAGTATGTAACATTGCTGTTTGCTGCCTTTTGTTATTATTTTATAAAATCCACTCGTATTTAGTTTATTTGATAGTTTGCATGATGTAAAGATACTTGATTTCTTCATCGATTTTTTACCATTCATTTAATAACAACAAAACAAAACTTTTTCTATTTATTACCTTCTTTTTTACAACTTCAAAACAGTGACAGCTTTTGTTAAATTAGATGTCAAAGTTACTTATCAAATTGTCAAACGACGCGACGTTTCGTATGTGCTAATCACGAAATGTTCGGAAACTTGTAACTTCTTTTAAGAGGACACTCCGATTACTCTGTTTAGTTTTACTTTGACTCAATCTTGCTTTTACAGCACACACTCTGTTTCTTATAATTTTTACTTATAAGTTGTTTTGTTGCTTTTGTGTTAACTTTTTTTTTATTTTGCGTTTGATTATTGTGGGTGACAGCTGGCGGGTGGTGTAGAAGTAAATTATACCAACCTAGACCAATCTATTATATAATTATTTATTTAAGTATATTAGCATATTATTAATATATATACTATTATTTTAATGATCGATAATAATGATGCGTACTTTTCTGCCAACGACTATTCCGATGATGAGAGCTTTAGGTCCTTGACAGATACACTAGGTGATAGATTACGTCAAACATTTGAACCAACCCGTTCTCTTCTAAATGTGTGTCACATTAATGCACAGAGCGTCCCCAGTCACTTTAGTGATTTACATGAAACATTCACCGACAATGGCGTTGATGCCATCCTGATTTCGGAGACCTGGCTCAAACCTCATCTACCTTCCACCTCATACCCTCTCCCCGGCTTCGTCCTTATCCGTAACGACAGATTAGATAAAAGAGGTGGTGGTGTCGCCATCTACCTTCGAAGTTCCTTACCTTATAAAATTCTCGCTCTCTCTCCTTCCAACTCTTCTACCACTGCAGAATTCCTTTTTCTTGAGGTTTGTGTCAAGGGAGTAAAGATTATTCTAGGTGTAGTGTACTGCCCCCCTATTCTCAATTACTTCTCCAGTCTGGAAACAGTTCTGGAATCTTTAGGGTCGGAATACTCGCACCACATCATTATGGGTGACTTTAACACAGACTTACTAGCGCTTAACTCGCCTCGAACGCGCAACCTCCTTGATATCGTCCACTCAGCCTGCCTCCATGTCCTACCCCTCCAAGCAACTCACCATAATATTGATAGTCAGGACACCTGGCTTGACTTAATGCTCACCTCTGCTCCCAACCTTGTTCCTTCTCACGGTCAACATCCTGCTCCTGGATTTTCCCGTCACGACCTAATTTTCCTTTCTTACGTCCTGAAAACTCCTAAATCCCCTCCTAAATTTTTACATGTGCGATGCTATAGACGTATGGATGTTGAGAAACTATGTGCAGATGCTTCTAAACTAGACTGGATGAACGTGGCAGCGACTACCAATGTGGATGACAAAGTCAACGTTTTTAATAACACCGTCATTCATTTATACGACATTCATGCTCCGGTTAAGAGGGTAAAGTTGAAGCGCCCGCCAGCACCATGGATGACGCAAGAAGTACGAATGGCGATGAGACGGAGAGATCGGACTTTCCAAAAATTCAGAAAGGATCGCTGTGAGGACAAGTGGAATGATTTTAAAGTGGCAAGGAATCGGTGTAACCAGGTGATACGCAACACAAAACGCCGACACATTCTACAAAACATAGAGGCTTCATCTCCTTCCAGCATCTGGAAGTTTCTTAGCACTTTGGGTATTGGTAAACAACAACGCACTGAATTTCAGATGACAATTGGTTTGAATGATATCAACCGACATTTTTCATCTACAACTCGGCTGGATCATCAAACCAAATGTCTCACCCTAGACCATATTGCTAATCTAACTAGACCCAACATCAATAACTTTAAATTTTCTCCGGTAGCTTCTGAGGACATCAAAAAGATTATCCTATCCATCCGTTCCAATGCTGTGGGCTGTGATGACATTAGCCGTAGGATGATTGTTACTATTCTCGATCATGTTCTTCATGTTATAACTCATATTATTAACTTTTCTCTTGACTCTGGAACCTTCCCCTCTCTCTGGCGTAAAGCTTACATCATCCCGTTGCCTAAAAAAAATAACCCTTGTCTTCCTGACCATTTCCGTCCAATTTCTATTCTTCCATTTCTATCCAAAGTCCTTGAGGCTTGTGTACACAAACAGCTCTCACATTTTGTCTTTGAAAATAATCTCCTAAGTCCTCTACAATCTGGCTTCAGGCGCGGTCACAGCACTGTTACTGCACTCCTTAAAGTGACTGGCGATATTAGGGAGGGCATGGAGGGCACCAAAGCTACTGTCCTAGTTTTGATCGACTTTTCGAATGCCTTCAATACTGTCAGTCACGAAGTCCTACTATCCATTCTATCGTATCTTATGATCTCCTCAGAAGCATTGGAATGGTTCTCCACTTATCTTCAGGGACGACAACAGTGCGTACGCATTGATGATTTCTCATCAGATTGGTGTGATCTCTACACTGGTGTCCCTCAAGGCGGTATTCTATCTCCACTATTGTTTTCAATGTATATTAATCTCATAACTCAAGAACTTCAGTGTGCGTATCACCTATACGCCGACGACTTGCAGCTCTATGCACAGGCCAGCATTGAAAACCTATCGCAAGCCATTGACAAAATCAATAATGATTTAGAGTCAATAAAACGCTGGTCGATGAAGTTTGGTTTATCCGTAAACCCTACAAAATGTCAGGCTATCATCGTTGGAAGCAAACGCATTATGTGTAGGATTGATTCTACGACCATCTCACCTATAGTCTTCAATGGCTCAATTATACCCCTGAGCTCAGTGGTAAAAGACCTGGGTTTGCACATAGACTCATACCTTAATTGGCGTGCGCAGGTGACTCACGTGAGCCAGAAAGTGACTGGCGCTCTCCGAAATTTATATCGGTTAAAAAATTTCCTTCCCACTAAAACCAAAACTATCCTTATGCAGTCCCTAATCATTCCTATCATCGACTATGGTGATGTGTGCTATTTCGACCTGAATGCAGACCTTCTCAACAAACTAGACCGTCTTCTCAATAACTGCATTCGATTTATATTCAATCTTCGCAAGTATGACCACGTGTCTGCTTTACGTTCCGAACTAAAATGGCTACCTATACGCCAGCGCCGTAATCTACGAGCACTAACTTCTCTTTTCTCTTTTCTTAACTCTCCATCTCCACCTTCTTATTTAGCTCCCTACCTTCGGTTCTTGTGCTCAAATCATAATAGAAATCTTCGTTCTACAAATAATAACCTTCTCTTATGTCCCCCACATAACTCCGACTTCGTGAACTCTTCGTTCTATGTCCAATCAGTTCTTCTCTGGAATGCGCTCCCACTCGAAATCAGGATGTCCACAAACCGCTTTATATTTAAGAGGAGAGTACGTGATCTCCTCCACAACGAGTTGGCAGAATTGACACAGCGCTAGAACATAACTCTCTGACTTGATATGTATGTATATGTATGTTTATAATATGTATATATGATGTAGATGTTCTTAATGTGTTGTGTGTCTTAGTTTATGGTTTGATTTATCAATCCAAATTATTATAAGACTTTTGAACTCTTATCTTTGAAATATTATCTCTCTCTCTTTTCTCTGTTTTCTCTTTATAACATATCTTTGCACCTACCACTTTTATTTCCGCATCACCCCAAGGTTGACTGGCAGAGAATGCCTTAGGCATTAAGTCCGCCTTTGTACAATCTGTGCATAAAGCATTAATAAATAAATAAATAAATAAATAAATAAATATATTTTCTAGTTTAGATCTATCCAGCGGGCATGATACTGAGATTATAGAAACATTAAGCAATAAGCAACAAAAATAAGCAATTAAAACAACAATTGGACACTGCTAATCATGAAATTGACAACCTACATTTAGAAGTAAACCAGCTAAAAAATATAATTACAGCACAAACACAACAAATTACCTCACTTAAGGAGATTTGTAAAACTCCCACACAGAATTTAAAACAACAAGTGAATTCTAAACGAAGAATATCCCGACGTATTCTGATGGACAATACTAGATTCATAGATTCTAAAGATGATACCTCACAAACTGAGAGCTGTACTGTTATTAGTCAAAATAATATGACAGAACCAGAAACTCTACAGATTGCAAGCAAACTGTATGAAGAGGTAAATACTATTAGCACTAGTTTTGAAAACGTAAAGAATACTTACATTTTCGGGGGCCGTCAATGTCGTCATTTATCAATAATGCTTACCAAGTCACGGCTAAATACAAGGTATGAAAAATACTCAATTTCAAGTATCATAAAACCAGAAGCAAATTCTATGGAAATATTAAAAACCATTTACTCTACAAAAATTCAAGACGGAGATAAATTCATATTGTCTGTTGGCGAGCATGATGCCAACCCCATGCACATAACGTCGGAACTCTCCGCCGCGTTGAAACTACTTCAAAACCACCATGTTATTGTCTTAGGGATAACGCAAAATAAGTATTTAAATGAATGTAAACTGAATGAAATGATAAAACTAATATGTTCACAATTTACAAATTGCGATTTTATTACATTATATAATAACAATAATTATCATAATAAAAATTACATTTGCGATACTTTTTATGAATGGTGCAAATTAATTAATTTATCAATTGATCAATTTGATTATAATTTAAAATACTTAAAATACAGTAAACTACGCCTCAAAGATGTACAAAATAATTTTAAATCAGTACTACTTTCTTCTAGTAAATGGAACACAACAACTATGCCTAAACAAAAAACTATACCTGACTATTTTCCAATCATTAAAAAAGATAAAGAGTTACCTAACAGCAATAGCCAACACATAAAAACGCCATCTAGCTTCATGGGGGGGAAGAGTCCTTCCAATGGTTCTAACATAATATGTAAAACTTCCTCTACACATAATATGAGCCCTCGACAAACGTCGCATAGTAATTTTTTTCGTATCGACCAAATTATGTGATGGAAAACAGGCGTTTTGTGTCTTCCACCAGAATATTGCTGGTTTAGTGTATAAGAAAGATCTGATCGAAATAGCACTTACGGATCTTCATAATAATAATAAACTACCTGAGGTATTATGTTTCTCTGAAACATTTTTAAAAGATGCAGACATACGGAACTCCAAATTAACCGGATACGAATTAGGAGCAATATATTGTAGATCAAAATCTAGAGGAGGAGTGTGCGTATATATCCAAAAAGGTATTAAATATAGTGAATTGTTAAGCATAAAATCATTTTCCCGAGAGACAGTGTTTGAGTGTTGTGGTATAGAAATAAATAAATTACAATTAACTATAATATGTGTGTATCGAACACCTCAATCAAATGTGGACCTATTTCTAAAGCACCTTGACACATTATTGTTCAAACTCTTATGCTGTCGTTATAAAAAACGCAAACTCATACTTGTTGGAGACCTAAATATAAATATACTCATAAGTAATAGAATTGTGCAAAACTTAAACGACATTTTACTAAATTATAACTTGACTTCTCTAATAAAGGAACCGACTAGAATTAATACTTGCATAGACCATATTATATGTAATATGAAACAAGCTAAAGGTGAAGTTCTAAAACTGGGTCTCTCTGATCACGACGCACAATTTTTAAGCATTCCTATTACAAAAGATATTTCACAACCTACAAAATTATCGATAACCAGGCGGGATTACTCTATAGAAAATATTAGAAAATTCCGTGAATGTCTTCAAAGTTTAAGTTTTAATGATACGTTTTCCAATACTAACCTGAATGTAGCGTTTGATTCCTTCTACGATGATTTTTGCCTTTTTTACAATTTATGTTTTCCTGCATTTCAGAAACGGCTCCTCACAAAGAAACGAGATTTAAAATGGATAACAAGAGGTTTGAGAAGCAGTTTAAAAACAAAGAGATCTCTGCGTATTAGATTCTACACTCATAAAACAAGAGAGTGTAAAAGTAAATATCACCAATATTCAAAAATCCTACGAAAATGTATCAATAAATCACAAAAGATTTACAATAAAAACATTTTACAGAACTCTACAAACATATGTAGAACTGCGTGGAAAGTTATAAATGACGATATCGGCAACACTTTAACCCAAGATATAATATCAGAAATTAGAGTTGATAGTAAAATAATTCGACAGCCAATAGATATAGCGAATAGATTTAATGAACATCTTATAGCATCAACCACTAGAAACGCAAAAAAGACTCACAACACAAATAAAATTAGAGCCCTGAGTAGTATATTCTTAGAACCAGTGGATTTCAAAGAGGTAAAGAATATAATCATGTCCTTAAACAATACCAACTCCGTAGGAATTGATGAAGTGACCACTTATATACTCAAACAATGTGTTTATGAAATAGTACCCGTCATTACATATTTAATTAATCTCTCTTTTGAAACTGGCGTATTTCCTGAACGTTTAAAAAAATCCATAGTGAAGCCACTATACAAAAAAGGCGACAAACTTGAGCTAAGTAATTATAGACCCATTACATTAATACCAACCTTGTCAAAAGTAATTGAGAAAGCGATGCAAAAAAGACTGACTACGTATCTGAATAGGTTTAACTTTATTAAAGAAGAGCAAAATGGGTTCCAGCGAGGTAAATCAACTACACTAGCAGCTTTTCAATTAATTTACAATGTTCTGAAAAATGTCGACATTAAAAAACCTACAATAGTAATATTCTTTGACATGACAAAAGCCTTTGACCTTGTTGCGCATCAGCTGCTTCTTGAAAAACTAGAAAATTACGGAATACGAGGCCCAGCACATGAATGGATAAAAAGCTACCTGAAAAATCGCGAACAATGTGTGGATATCATTAAAAATGATAACTCAGTGATCACTAGGGAGAGGTCCACACTTCTAATTAACGAATACGGAGTTCCTCAAGGAAGTATATTGGGACCATTACTATTCTTAGTGTATATAAATGATTTACCAGACATCACTACTCATAAATGTATATTATTTGCTGACGACATTTCTATTATATTGACATCCAAAATTGGTACTAATTTTGACATTGATATTAATAATACAATAAAATCCGTAATGGAATGGTTAAATAATAATAACTTAAATGCTAATCTTTCCAAAACTAATTTCATACAATTCCAAACACAAAACTCAAAACTAAATCTTAGAGAAATAATATATGGCGATACCGTCATAAGAGAGGCGGAATGCCTTAGGTTTCTAGGATTATCATTGGATAAATATTGCAACTGGAAGACACACGTCGATTCAGTCTGCAAAAGGGTTAGTAGTTTTGTTTACGTGCTAAACCGATTAAGACGAACCACTACTCAACAGACAGTACTTCTCGCGTATCATGGTCACGTTGGTTCTGTACTAAGATACGGTCTATTATTGTGGGGAAACTCAGTTGATGCTACTCGGGCGTTTTTATCACAGAAGAGGTGTGTTCGAGCTATGGTGGGCATTCCTCCTTATGAATCTTGTAAACCTTATTTTAGAAAATTTGAAATATTACCGTTGCCCTGTATGTACATCTTTGAAGTTAGTGTATTTGTTAAAAGTAATCCTTGTTTATTTAAGAAGGCAAAAGACATATTCCCACGCAACACACGTGACAGTGAAAGATTAGTCCTGGACTTTGTTCCCAGAACTACATTATTCCAAAAAAATTGTTATAATATGTGTATCAAAATATTTAACAAATTGCCACCAACCATAAAGATGTTACCCTTACTGAAATTTAAAAGGAAATTGAAAATATGGCTTTTGGAAAAAATGATATACTCAGTAAATGAATACTTGAATGAGCGATAGTTACTATGATACATGATAATATTTTATTGTATGATCTATTCTATGTTAATAATTTGGCACGATTATTATAAATGATCGGAATGAAAAATTTGACATTGCAATATTTGACATTATTTATGATTATTTGTTTATTGACATGAGCTAAGCATTTAGTATTGAATTTGATATTAAATCAATGTTATTATAATATGCATGCACCTACTTACATTTTAAATTTTGCATGTCAGAACAGACTGACGAAATATGTGATTCTTTTATAATGACTGTTTACAACCTATGTACCGTATTTCTGCAAATAAAGTATCATTTCATTTCAAGTATCATTTCATTTCATTTCATTTCATTTCATTTCATTTCATTTCATTTCATTTCAATATTCTTTGACAATTTTCTTGAATATGACCAGTGATTAGGCACGTTTAATAGTTTATCTATTCCATAACCAGACAGCCTGTACACTAAAGGATTTGTCATACAACCTGGTAGAATGATAAGGTAGGATTGGCATGCCCACTTTATAACAGTAATTTTACAGTATTTTTTTTTCAAGGAGTTTCTTCTATACGTCTAAATTGAATATTTCTTACATTATTTGTTGTTTCCTACATTAGAATAAGCTCATTGACGAATCTGTTGTGAAATTGCTCCAATACTGTATGTCAGCGATAGAGCATGATGACATGATGACGACACACAGTCCATATTCTGGCTTCACAGTCGTAAATCTAGACCACAGGACTATGAATTTGTATCATAATAGATGAGTAGTCTTTTGAGAATAAATCATGAAAACTGACGGAAAGTTACACTTTCTGAATGTTAAAACATATTGGATAGGTCAACTCATGAAAAGATATATAATTAGCATGATCTACTTTCAACTAGTGAAAATTTAGCATAGGCACGAACTTAGAATTCAAACCGAACAATGAGAATAAGATAGTTTAATACGGTTTTAAAAGTAGGTATATAAATCTATATTGTTTAGTAAATAATTTATTACTGCTGGTAATAACGCTGTTTACAATTTCTTGAGCACAAGTCTTGTGTTTGGGAAGTATGGCGCCGCCTCTTATTTTTTTTTGGTGCTCCCAGCTATAGCTACTTAAAAAGGCGACAGTGACCTATATTTGGACCACCCTTCGTTTACCCTGATTAACAGAACGGACACAAAAACAATGAGAATGTAAGTGGGTCCAACGAAGATATAGTTCTGATTTTAATACTATAAACATAATATCTAGTTGTATGAAGGACAACTTAAGTATTGCACATGGCTTGTATAAAATTAGTTGATTCGATATTCTTAGAAGAGAATGCCATTACTTACTGCGTAGAAGAAGTAAGTACTAACATATCTCTGAATTACACACCACTGAGACTGAGAGGCACGTTTAAAATAATTAGTTATGCCGGTTTCATACTAGCTATTAGTCGTACGTAAAGGTTGGCGCCTCAGCTCATCGGGATTCATAGCAAGTCGCCATGACAGCGGTTTGTCACACAATCTATTTATCGGCAGGTGAAGTGTGCCGTCGCTATTTATACACATTCAATCATTTACTTATAACACCTAATGGATTATTAATTTTATTTTTTTGAAAGCATCTGTAGTAAAAATATAAGTATAGTTTCGAAACTTGGGGAAAGAGCTACATATTACAGTTCGACATTTGTATGAATATAGAGCTATCTTCCAGCTTGTGCTAGGTGAAAAGCATTTTATGACATTAAAGAAATTAATATTTTAGTCACAGCAATTATGTAAATTATAGGCCTGCAATACTTAGTTAAATGTCTAAAATTTACATAAAATTATTGAAACTAAGCGTTGTGTCACGTTTCTGCCTACTCCAGTACTACAAATCCTACCTACCGAGGCTAGCCCTGCCGCCCCTACTCCGAAGAAGGAATACAAAATTAAGTCAGTTAACAGCGATCCTCAGTAGACCGCAAGTGATTTCCCAGTCTGGTATTTCAAACTCAAATTCGAGAAATAAGCTCTGTATTCCTCTTTTTTATATATTTTTATTCGCAGAATACGGGTGCACAAATACAGATGGTATATTACAAAATTATTAGTATGGCAATACCATATCCAACCGTTGCCGGTGGGCAAAATAATGATATAATTTATATTAGTACACTATTATAATTATTAAATTATTATTAATTATAAAATAGGGAAAACATGGAAGTGTAAAAAATAATACTATTAAATTCAGAATATTAAACATGCTAATTTAATAAAGAATCAATATAATTCATAAAAAAATTACAGTTATAAGATAATAATGTCTTGGAAAAAAAATATTCAGATATAATAATTAAATAAAATAATAAGTATTATAAAAAAAAAGTATATATATTATAAGTAACCAATTTTTTTTCGAGGGTGAAGTGGTATGTCAGACTCTAACCGACTAAAACCACACACAACTGGGTCTGTTGCAGGGGACCTTACCTGACCTTACTTTATCCCCCTGACTTATCACCAGATCAGAGAGGTGTGCTCGGAACACGTCACACGTCTCGGGCTGCTTCTGCAAGGGTAACGGTTAGCCCGACCCGTTACCCCCAGGCCAGCGCTAATGGAGGTCAGAGATCATTGTGCGCTCTCTAGCATATTGTGCGTCTTCTGCGGGACGAGAGAGTGCTTGTCCTCTCCTATTTCCGTTCCACACTCTGTTTGGCCAACACCACCTCGGAATCGCACGGACTCTCACTTTGAACCACAGACAAAATCAACGGGAGGCTTCCCACACCAATAGCCGTCACGAGTTTATATCGCTGTTGCGTTCACGCCGAGCACTCCACCAGAGTGTGCAGTGCAGTGTGTAGTTACCGAAGCAACCGTGCCCGATGAGCATCTGTGTCAACCGGTAAGAGAGGCTCCCATGTCGCCTTTCCAGCCATGATGGGTCTTACCACCACAATTGTGGCTTGCCCAATGTCAGTAACCTTAAATTGACATGTAATCAGAGGAATCAATAATATAATTAGAATACAATATTTATTTATTATTATCAAGCATCATTTACAAATTCGTTTAAAGAATACAACGTTAAAACAATATTTCGTGGAGACGTTTTTTAAATTTAAATAAGTTTTGAATAGCCTTTATTTCTTTAGATATTTTATTACAAATATGAATAGCCCTGCAAAAGATGCTTGTATGCATTGTAATTGTCTTACTTGGGACTATTCATAACTTATCAGTATGACGAGTAACTTGTCTTTTTTTAAATTTTATATTATGCTTAACGAATTCACTGCATTGCACGAAACTGCAAATTAAAAAATGTTAATACTAGCAAATGGTAGTAAGTTGTATTTTTTGAAGTAAGGCTTTTTGAATTGAACATTGTCCTGATGCAACGCTTTTGTGGTTTGAAAGCTAATGGTCAATGAGCGCTGCCGTTTTTATGCTCACCAGTTGGCGCCACCAGCGAGTGAAGTCTTAGCTGTCAAAATTTGATTTTACGCGCTTGGAAATAGAGTTTAAATATAAATCTTTTTCTATTATTGTATCTTACATCTGGCATAATTAATCGCGTATTGCAAAATATTCACAACAGAAATTATTACAAACAGTGACATTTCAGATGAGCATTTCGAGCACAGATTAGTATGTATTTACATTAACTTTAAGATTAATCGAATCCAACAATTCTATTATTGATTTTAAGGAGTTATTTATTTCTGACTTTAGTGATATTATAATTTGTCCAATGTAGAAGACTGTGCTATCATCTGCAAACAGAGTAATTTTACAACTTGTGATCGTAGGCAAGTCATTTATGTATAAAATGAAGAGTTAAGGCCCGGGCATACTTCCTTGTGGCATACCAAATTGAATAACTTTTATTTTTAACTGATAATTTCTTTTGTGTTTTGTAGTAAGATATAAAGTAGATATTTCTATTGCTTGTTTTCTTGAAGATAGGTTACCCCTAGCACCGTAGCAACATAATTATCTAACGAAATATCATGTTTGACGTGATCAAAAGCCCTAGTCATATCCATGAACAAACCCATAGCTGCTTTGGTACATAAATAGGTAAGAAACGTTAAAGACACTTTTTTTTTCAAATTGTTTTTCGTAAACTTTTCCTGTATTTGAGTATTTTACCTGCCCATGTGTATAATTGCATATCCTTTTCATAAATAATCTAAGTAGTATACGAATCTCCTATGAAGCAAAGAAATAATAAACAAAATATTATAATAAGATTAAATCGCAATCGCATTGAGTAAACTCTCTGACGTATAAACGAGTAGAACTCGGTCTAGACAGACCATTCGTATTTACCTAGACTAAATTAAGAACAATTTACGATATGGTTGTTTTATGTTTGCAGACAATTTGGTTCACGGCTCATTCGTAACTACAAATTTCTGTAACAACTAATTCAACATTCTTAAATGCAACCTAAATACCTTTGCGCAGTTAATTTTACTTGGTAATGAGTAGAATAGCCCATATGAGAATAATAAAATGGCATCTTTGATCTATGTATCTTAGTGCCATCGATAGATTCGTTATAATAGCTATTAAAACATATTTTTTTTTGTGTTAAAGGTAAGATCTTGTGACGGACAGGAGACAAATGCTATTTGTCTTATCTTAGACCCCTAAATTATATACTATATAGGTCCAGATTCCTAATCCGCTCCCCAAAAGCCTTATCCATTCCCCTTTAAGCCATGTTATGTTATGTATATGTTTATGTGTAAGAAGTATCTACAAAATGTTAGCAAAAATAATATGTTTCTTTTAATTTGCCTTCCGGCGTTGCAAGTACCTACAAACCGACTAGTTTTTTAGTTAATCCCAAAACAAACTAATACGACGAATTTAAAAAGTTAATATTTTTAATTTGTTGCCTCGTCCTACAAACCAAGGCGAAACATTTACTTTATTTTATGAAAATACCTTTTGTTACTCTGTTCCTGTGAATAAAGTTTCATTTCACTTTATTACTCAAAATTGCTTATAAGTTACATTAGCGTAGAATACATCTTGAAAAACCAACCGAAACATATTGTTATAAATAAATAGTTCGTACTAAGTAGCTTTATTTTTATTTTACATTTCTGTTTATATCTTATTATCACATTGCCCCATTTTCTTCTTTGCCTGGTGCCTCAAGCCGCTGAGGAATATTGAATATCTGTCGTGTGTGTATCTATGTATCTGGACCTGTATATAATTTAAGCTTAGACCATTCGTCTTATATGTATGTAGTATGGTTATTTATATTTTTTAATGAATAAGAAAGGATTGTTTAAGGGTTACGTTTACCGGCAAAAACCTACGGGAGAATTTAATAATAATAATTTCAATATTTTTTTAATCAAGCACTGATTAATGTACTCACCGAAATAATGTTATAACAAAACAGTACAAATCTGTGGATGTCAGACTAAATTGAATATTGATTCATATTAACTGACTACGAATACAACTCACGAAAATGAGATCAAAATTTACATTATTTTTTCAATACCAAATTTCATGACCAAAAAGTGTTGCAATATTGTCCTAATATTCTTGAACCAAATTTTGCTTTTAAACTATATAATCATGAATTCATGACCTTTGCTTGTCAAGACGTCAATTTTTATTGTTTTATTTTAATTGATCAGCTCAGTTTGAGATCGCTATAATAATTACCTATGTCGTCATTTAGGACAGTCCACGAATTCCTAGCATAGTTTGGTCCAAAGTAACAGAAAATGTTTTTTTACCTTATCATTAAGGTTTCAGTGAGGGTCAACAATATTAAATGAGTCTTTTATTCAATAGTTTGCAAAAGCATGTGTACAGTAGCTGATCTCATTTCTTAAATGATTCAAAGATTCCACATACATATTGGATAAATACAACATGAACTCTTTAAGTCATTGCTTTGAAGAAGTTGTAAATAGCGTTATGAGCGTATGCTTTGAAGAGTTGTTTACCATACACTTACCTACTACCAACATGCTTATTATATACATTGTGTAAACTTGACGGAATAAAGTGCTATTTATCTGTAGTCCTCGGAGCTAAAATTCTGAGGGAGCCAAAACTGTCATGGATTAAACGAAACGCTGCATACAATTCAGTGTTTGATAGTAATAAAGAATAATTGCCATTTTATCACACTTACGAACTGTCATGGTGGTCCTTTTTCAACCAAGGTTATACAAGTTAAATTAAAACTTGTCGTATAAAAGCCGTAAAGTTGTATTAATCATAAGCTTTAATTTATTCATACGTTTTTATTACACTTGATCATTTGTGTCGCCATGTAATTTAATAACTTAATTGATTGAATTGGTAGGTAAGCTTTAATTAAATGAAAAATAAACGAATCATCGTCATAACAAGAAGTCGTTAACTGCATCGTGAATGTACATTTCGGGTCCGATTGTTGATGATAATTCCAACTTTCTACCTCTTTTAGCTATCCAAAGTTGTCAACCGTTTGGACGAGAGTTAGCGTATTATTACAGTTTCGGACGCGGTGGGACGTCTCACTCCTTGATAATGTGACGTGATCACGTGAGTGTAACCGTATGTCCTTAATTATTATGAATCCCACTCAAGATTTTTTTTTTTTTCGAATCAAATAATAATGCAATATAGATAGATAGATAGATTACACTTTATTTGTACACCAGTCTAACAGTAGAATTATCATACATATATTTGTCATACAGATTGTGTACAAAAGGCGGCCTTATTGCAAAATGCAATCTCTTCTAGGCAATCTTAGGATGGATCAATTTGTTTCAAAGAGACAGTTGTAGTTGGAGGTGCATTTAATTTTTTTATGAAAACTATAATTATTATAACTTAATCAATATGAAAATATACAGATATCCTGCATATTTAGTCTACTTATGCATGCTAATACAAAACATACATAAATATATAATATATACTTAAGTCTATCATATAATATACATACATTTATACATATTTTCATTTATATACAACATACTTTAATACGGAAATGATTAAACTAAAGTGAAAAATAATTTTCATGAACCATTTTTATAAAAATTGTTATTGACTGCGCTCGCCTAATGGTGACTGGCAACGCATTCCACAAGCATACAGATTCTGCAGTAAAGGATTGGTCATAAAATTTTGTGGAATGTAGTGGCATCTCCAGTCTCAAATCCTCTGATGACCTCAGAGATTTTTCATGTGTATCATGAAGGAATTTGAACCGTTCTTTGAGATAAAAAGGGGCCTTAGGATTGAATAAGATATTGTAAGGAAAACTGAGTATGTGAGTATTCCAGCGAGAACGAATTGGAAAAATATAATGATATCTGAGAGAAAAGGCGCCACATATTAAGTTTATTTAGTTTGATTTGTCTGCACTAACCTGGATTCAGATGACCCAGATGGCAAAACTGGGTAGTGGTAGTTTCTATGCTTAAAATAAATTGTATAACAGTCCTTATGGAATTAAGCATTAAATAGAACTTTTAAAAAATAGAGTCGTTATTATTTTCCTGTTTTTTTTTTATTTTTAATCGTTAAACGAAACATAAAAAAGTAAATTATTGCTAATGAGTAACAAAGTATGATTTCAAAGTTATTACTTCATACCATTTTCTACAGAATATATCGTTTTGACGGTTAATAAGGAGAAATAAATTTGACTTTAAAGTCAAATACCATATTATTTGCCTGCATTATATCTACACGTTATATGAACGCAGATTGACGTGTGTAATTTGAATTTGTATATATTTTAATTCCATTGACGTGGTGATTTGAATACCAAGTTTAATTAGATATTTCTTTGAATCTGTAATTCAATAGCTTATTGAATAGTAATAGGGTCAACTACCCTATTTTCGAGTCAAATCAGCTTCTGTTTTTTAATATGAAAACGGTAGATTGTCCCAAAAACATAGAGTCACCAAACGTTTTGCAGGAGGTGGGGCGCAGTAGATTCCAGCTGAAATTGCTGATAAAAGACACAGAAGACCAGGTTGTCTAGAACCACTATTGTATTCTACTGACAAGTAGGGTCGACAAAACTCCCGAGGCTTTTGGGTTTAGTTTGGTTCCTCAATGGGCAAGTGCAGTCACTGTTTTTGGAAATGTTTATAGGCACCGGTAGCTTTAATATACTATAAAAATACTAAACATTAATTAGTTGATTAGTTTGTTGATAAGAGTGATCTTGGTAGATCAATGGTTTTGATGCGTGAGTGATGTTGTGTTTTTTCTTAATAGATTTCAAAGAGTACGGATAATATTTTAATGTGTTCACAAACGTAATGCTGTATATATTCTCTTATTATGTATGTACCTATCTCATGGCTTTATTATTAAGGAGTGGTACTCATGATAAATCACTTAACATCTAGTCTGAAAGCTGACAAATGTTTTATTACTAATAGCCTAATGATTAGGAATATAAAACTTATTAGGAAATGTAAAATCTCGTGACCATAATGTACAAATGTAAATGAATCTATAAACTGACAAATTTGTATTGAAATATGACATTGGCCATTATTTATTCTAAGTTGCCGACATTTTTCAATCATTAACTGGTGTCAAAATATTCTTTTCGATGTCAATTAATTGGTTTATTTTAATATTAAAATTTATATTAGTTATTATTTGGTAGTGACAATAATATTTCCGTATTGATTATATTATTTTGGTATATGTTAAATATCTTAACATTTTTTATTGCATTTACATATGAATGAAAAACTTTTAATAATAGTAAAGCTATGTAAATGAGTAAATTTTATTGGAACTCATAAGTAAAAATCCGTAACAGCAGTCCTATCCTGCCGTAAAAAGAAATACTTTCAATGAATATAAATACGAGCTTATTTTAGACGAAATATTTTGACAAAGATTAAAAAAATAAAGGCTGTAGCAGGCCAGGCCCACTCCGCAGCGTAGGTATAAAGCTGGCGTCGCTATTTATTTTAATGATTTGGCGGAGTGGGACTTCTGTACCTGTACTATTATGTTTCCTGTGGCTGTAGGTATTGGTCTACAATGCTTATTCATTGTAGACCAATGTTAGCTCTTATTTTTTAACCTATCTTAAAATATTTCAGAACTTCACTTCTACAGATCAATCGAGGTTAACGGTTTTTAGTGATGCAATCATGACAATATGCTTGCTATGCTTGAATAATAATGCTTATTATGTATATAAAAACTTTGTTAGAACTTTTAACAATGACTAACATAATAGACTATTCATCATGATAATTCTGATAGTAAAAGATTAAGAAAATCAATCGTTTCTTATCCTAGACCTTTTATGAAATGAGGATTGAAAACATTGGAACCAATTTTAAATATAACTCTAGAGCAACGCTACCGTTAGTAAGTTCCATATCTATTCCTTTTCAGTCCAACTTTGTTTGTCATTAGTCGTAATTTTGTAACTTACTTCCACGTTTTTAAATTTTATCCTTGTTAAATTAACAGCACTTTGCTTGTATTTATTAATACTTAGGTGCTTATTTAAAACTGAAATACTAAATAATATAAAAAGTAAAACGTAGTACCTAGGATAGTGTACAAAAACTACAACGAGAGTTCATCAGCACAGTGTTTACGCTCGCGTTCTGCAGCTACGTTCCACTAGTCCACACTCACTACTAGTGAAGAAGTTGGTTTCTTAGAAATTTTCAACACCAGGTGGACACTAAACAAATGTATTTATATTACCAGACTGTGTAACACAAAATAATAACATTTATGGAACAACTAACTTTTGCCCGCGGCTTTCCTGGCGTAAAAGTTATTATTGTATCCCAAGGAAATAAAGTTATTATTGTTTATTTTATATTATTGTGTAAAAAAACGCAGCTCTAACCCATATTTCACTTTCACGATTACGCTCTCTACCTATGTAAATTTGTTAGCTAATGTATGACTTTAGCCTGAATCTGAATTTATTTGTTAGCAAGCAATGTAGGTAACAAAATAATGGTATTATAAACATTAAACAATCGATTCTAGTACATTTAACGAAGCGGGATGCAAATTTATTGAAGCACAGATTATGTAAATGATTATCGTTAGGTAATAATTATATTTCCTGATTTAGGTAACATACCAAGGGAAGAAGGTTTATAAGGAGCATTGTAGAAAAACATGATACTGTAAGCTTTTATTGTACTAAATCACAGTGCCTATCTATCTAATACTAGGCTTTGCCTCACTACTAGCGGTACTATTATTTCCGCATCAGGAATACAACACTCCGTGTGTAGCGCCATGGCGGCTGAAGCTCTCTGCTGTCATCTCATCATCTGATAGGAGACACCATTGAGTGTATATAAAAGAAAAATGTCGACTGGAACGTGGAATGATTTTTAATTATCGCTATAAGTACCTACCGTTTTATATAACCAAGTTGTCAATGGGATATAAACACCAGTGCCCTGAAAACCCCCCTCCTCACGGTAGAACTCAATGATTGCTTGTAAGCACCTGAAGAAATAAGCAAGTAATGCTATTTACTTCATTAATAGTGTAACACAGGAAATTACATGTAATGATTTACATGTAATTTCCTATGTGTGTGTATTAACTGAAGTATTTTTTAACTATTGATTTAACGTTATATGTGTGAAGTGGAAATATAGTAGTTCACTTGTAGTACTGCGAATACTACTACCTCGCGATCAGTGAGGTGATTATCTTCTTACTCCCCTACTACTCTCCCCTCCCCCCTTTACAGACTTCGTTTGAAATGAAGTTCTCATTCTCATTATTAAATATGATCTAAACCAATCACTAGACAATGTGAACTTCTCCCTCTTTGAGGGAACCTTCAATGGAAAATCATCAATGACTAAAAAATTTTAAATAATCAAGAATTCGGACTACTAAGATTTTTCTTGAAAAAACTTGGTAGGTAAAGTATCAAGTAAGTAAGTAGTAAAAAAATAAAACCTTAACAGCAATACACCCAGGTAGACAGAAATCTAAATCAGCCAGACCTAAATGATGAGATGATAATC
Organism: Euplagia quadripunctaria; assembly: GCA_963859945.1. Taxonomy (NCBI): domain Eukaryota; kingdom Metazoa; phylum Arthropoda; class Insecta; order Lepidoptera; family Erebidae; genus Euplagia; species Euplagia quadripunctaria. The sequence goes on along the minus strand of OY982576.1, from coordinate 10,372,947 downwards.
TAGCTCACGCTCATGTCTTTAGTCTTCCAGGATATCCCACCAGAACAATAAGTAAATAAATTATAAACTAGGACAGCAAAACAAAAATTAATAAAGAAAGTGTAAATTTTAGTGAATAACATAAATACATACGGTCTGTATGAAACTTGCCAAACAAAGAATAGCTATGAAATAAACATTAATAGAGTTGATGTCTTAAACAAAGACGCATTGCGTTTTGTACTCATTCATCGTTTGTATTTCATCAGATAACTGAATTTCTTACCCGCGGGCGCAGACAGTTATGACCATTGTTTCAATTTCAATCGTGATTACACGAGATGTGAAAATAAATACTTAAAGAATTTATTCGACGGCTTAAAATTTTATATTCATATTATTTACTATCATCATATACTTTTGTTTCTCTTTGAGAGTATGAGATCAAATATTTAAAATTAAATTATTACCAGCCAGGTTCTGTAACCGAAGAATTCGGATTGTTTATTAAAGCTTCTACTTGTTGTATCGAAGTGCATTTGTAATTATGATTTTTTTTTGATTTCATAAAACACTATGAAGAGTCAGCCAATGTTTTTTAACTTTTCAAAACCAGCTTCTTTTTTTACTACTCAAGGTTTTTCTCAGCTTAATAGTAAATTAATTGCAACTAAATGGCATACATTTTTCTTTTGCTCGATTCAATTATTTTCTTGGTATACCGTATAAGAACATGTAGTAACTCTGTACCATTTTTGTATTATGAACCTTGACTCTCCATAACAGATAATAATGTAATTATGTTTTGGAATCCATTAGTAACACATGACGTGTAAACCCAAATTAATCCCAATGACGTCACATAGTTTAGTTTGGGTAACAGAAGGTCCATTTTCATTCCATAACGGACAGGAATTTTCGAGATAATTGCTTGACAACGGTTAGAACTATTTTTGTTGGTCATGATATTCGAACCTTTTAAAGCTTGGTACGACACAGTCTTAGTAGCGTCATGAAAATTGGAAGCGCCTGAATAATAGCCACTTAGCTTCTTAAAGGCAAACTGCATACGTTTGGCTTTCTATATAAGTTTGCAGGAAGCGTCTACCTACGTCACACCGTCGTTGTGTCGAAAATATTAAAAGTTACACTTGATTCGACAGCCTTGAGTAAACATTTTTTACACTTTTATTTGCATTCGTATTCAATCGAGGCATATTCCGCTATACGTGACGAACCGGCAGAACTTGTTGATAGACAGCCGGAACTTACTGTAGTTCTTCACTTATGGCGGCTTTTAAATTGATTCGTCATCATACGGTGGATGTCCGCCGGGTCGGCCTTCACCGTCTGCAAGGCCCGTCGGTCGTTCGCGCACCTTTTTTAGCTAATTATAGAAACATTCAATAGTTCGCGACATGGAGAGACATTCTCTTTTAGAACTTCTGGAATAGGTTCCTTTAAAGTTCCTGTAAATCCGTTTGTCTTAGGTTGGCAACCATTGGTTTGTGTAATAAGCGTACATGCGTGTTAATTAGGATTTGTTTACTAAGTTTAGGTCAAATATGCATTACTAACTAGAGTTCGTACATGATAATGGATCAATGGAACGGATGAACAGAACTCCTTCCTTCGCAGAACGAGCTTTCACAATTGATTACAGTTTTCATAAGCTAGGCGAATAATAAAGCGGTCATGAAAAAGAAGCTAACAGATGTTTCTTAAATTATACATGGTAAACTTCTTTAAGCACAGGGCTTTTATACGAATCGAACTAATGACAACCGCTACTGAATAGACCATAGTCCTAACTCAAAGAATAAATATTCTATTATAGTTACATACTTATCTATCTATCGGAACTATCATACTAATATTATAAAACCAATTAATTTGTTAGTTTCAACGCGTTTGTTTCAAGAAAATTCTTATTGAATAATTAATTCTTTTTGCGTTAGATAGCCTCGCTATGAAGGAAGGTTATCTATATTAATTTTATAAAGAAATAGGATTTATTTTATGAGTTTGTAATTGAAATACTCTTTGTCCGACATTATTCCAGATAATAATTGCTTATAGATATAATATTATTACAAAAACATACATAGATACCTCATCCTGGGTGAGGGTGGAGCGTGTCACTAGTAAGTCTATTGAAGTTGTTGAAAGCGAGGCTCACAAATAGTATTTTAGAAGAATTAGCTGAATTATACAGAGAGTCATCACACTAACACTCTTTAAAAAAATTAACAATAAGAACTCTTTAAAATATGTGATTTATAGTCTTGTGATTCAAGGACCTGTGACAGCCCATTTTTTTAGTTATTACTATTAACACCTAATCATTGTTGTATTCCCAATGTGTCTAATTTATAATGAAGAGATAGAAGTTTCTTTAGAAGACGACTTACTTTGCAATCGAGTTGCCAAAACAGTCGTTAGTTTTAAAGAATAAATTGTGCTGGTATACCGATTACACTAAATTTCAAAAATGGATAATAAATAGTAGTATTAGTAGATTGAATCACTCGGTTAGTAATTATAGCGTTTCGAATTCTCGGCTTTTCTATATCCATGGGCCGGCGGCGACTTTAAAAGTTTAAATACACATAGCATTCTTCTACAAATTGTACCAATTATAATGAAATAATAATTTCGGGCCAATAAAATGTCGTTGAACTACAATTGCTAGGCAGTGACGACTAAACTAAATAGGTTGTCTGTGTTTATACGCACATACGTGGGACATTCGGTAAATTTTGCGAAACCCAATTTTTTTTTCTACATATCCAATCTTTTTTATTAAATCTTTTTAAATAACTCTCCACCACTATTTATGCAAAGTTTGCAATACAATTTTTTAAATGCACTTCAGACACATCCTCCACAGCCTGCTCGAACGCAGCTGTCGCATCTTCCGGCGATGTGAACTGTATCCCTTTGATTTGATTTTTTATTTTAGGGAATAAAATGAAGTCACACGATATCAAATCAGGTTTATAGGAAGGATGATATAGAAGTTAGAAAGACGCCAAATATCCTGTCATAGTGAAAAAACTAGTTATCAAAATGTTTTCTGCTCGTTTGGATCGCTTTACTTTTGTAGGCTTTGGCTTATTTTGATACAACCAAACTGTTGACATCAGTCAACAGTTTGGTTGTTTCAACATTAGCTTAGTTTCCAGATCGTATTAAAAAATCCAAGATTCGTCACCTGCTATAATGTCGAGACAAGCCTGCATCAAACTTAGCTATTGAATCATGACACCATTCCACGTGAGCCTGTTTCTGAGCGTCGTCGGTTGGTACCCAGGGCGAAACTATACTCATGCAAAGGTGCTCACAATTTTTTTTTTCAAAAGTTTTCTTATATTTGGCTAAACAACTTATCTCCTTTATTTTATACGCAAATTACTACATAGTACTGTATTTATATTGTAAGCTCAACATATCTTACTCTTCTAAAAGATGGTGTGCTGTTAAAACTATGCACGTCAAATCTCCCGGATTATTTAAAGAACTTGGCAAACATCTTCTAGAAATTCTTTTGTTGGCGTAGTCGATAACCACGTATATTCTTAATATTGAACTTGGTTTCCATTTTCACATTTATGTTTTTCATGGGATATCATTACTTTTTGTAAAGAAATTATTATTATTCATCATTCAAAAGTGATCTGTAAAATTAACATTTTTCCTGCGTTCACGTTGTGTAGTTTTCTTTTTGTGCTATTTTGTAAATTTTATTGAATATTAGAATTATTAGAGCGCATTCCCCATTCATTAATAAATTCTTCCTTACGTAACCTACATTTTTGGTAGTGATTCTGTATTTTTCAAAGTGTCTGTTAAAAGTTGAAAATAATAAAAAAATCACTGTTTTCTGATTTTTTCCTTTGCATACACACAATTACCCAGCTGGACATTAAATTTCAACTTTCTAGGTGATCTGGAAGTGGGTTAGGTTTTTGATTTATATGTCAGTCAGTGATAAAAATGACGATTTTTAAACAATAATATCTCAATGACCGATTGAGGTGTATTTATGAAATTTGGGATTCTAGTTAATCTAGGGGGTTTTAATAATAAACAAAAATTCAAGTATTTATATTAAATAGGTTATGAGTTATTAAACGAATCAAAAGTCAAAAGTGGCTCCAAATGGTTCGTGTAATGTAACACACGGCTGCTGCGTCGCCAGTTCATTTTTCTTGAACTTGGCTTGACACGCTGCTGCGTGTCTAGATCTGCCAGTGTATTCATACATAAAAAATCTTTTTCGCAAAACATTCTGAGTGGCTTAGTATATTGTGCTAAGTACATATCATTCACTGGGAAATGAAAAGGCTATGCAAATAAAGCACGAACTCAGTAACTAATGAAGTAATTTCCATTATTGAAGTAAATGTCTCCTTTCTAGAGTTTATTCGTCTTGCATATTTGTATTTAATTAACCCGTTTAGGAAAGCTATGGTTACATAAACTGAATTTGTAAATATGGTCGAGATTACTCCGATGTCATGTTTTTGATTGGTCCTTTAAGCAGTGCAGTCCCTTGCAAGCGATGTAAATGAACATTAGATTATTTTGATTATATAATAAGCGCCATATAATAAAGCTTGTTTTTAAGGATTTATGTTTTGGAAAGCAGTAGGTGTTATTTTAATATTATTGTAAATATGTTTTTGTCCTATAGTTATCGACATTGAAAATAAAACATGTGCATGAGTCGAGTATTTAAAATATAGTCTGCAGCTTTTTGTGTTCTCTGTTAATAAGCAAGTACGCATAAAAACAAATTGCAGTATTGAATGGTCGTTAAATAAAGAAGTCACATTGTGTTGCATATTATCAATGAGTTAACGCGGTTGTATCAATGAATTCTTCAATACTTTATCACAATAATGCCATCAATTGACGCGATTGCACCCTCTTGTTTGTATATAATATCATTGGATTGCACACTTGAGAGAGGTTATTAGGTCGTTTTAAAAGGACTTATTACCTGGCTGAAATGAATAGTTGGAATTTGCTGTATGTTCTAAAGTAGTAAATGATTATATATTACTTGTATTATTAAATAAAGTATAATTCATTGGGCACATTTGAATATAGTAAGTAGAATTTGTACGTTTCTGACATTAGGGATAATTTTATACTAATTATACTTTTTTAAACTAAGGTTGTAAGCCAGCACACAATCCAGCTGATGGTAAGCGGTGAATGGTTACTTAAGTTACCGCATTTACTCGGAGAGTACACAGCAGAACATAAGATATTACGAAATATAAACGTTTCGAAAAACCAATGGCCGGTGAAGCAAAACCATCCCTCCTATGGGATCGTGGTGAACACATGAACCGATGTGCGATCAGTGGTATCAAGTCTGTGGTATCGTACCTGTAGTGTTCATAATGCCATTTATGTGTATATATATAACATAACAATAATTTAAGTTCAATCCAGACATACATTAGAGAGAGATATATTACTTATTTGAACATGCCAGAAATGGTGAATATGTAACCACTAACTTATTTTGTTTTAACACATATATCACTGTGCGTAAATGAGTATTTAGGACCAAGTTTATCCCGGGGAACCGATAGCAGCACCATTTTCTTAATTTTTCGTTCCGTAAGAACCTTCTACAAAAGAAAAGCTGATTCAAGTTATGGCGTGACCTAGGGAAAAAGGGGTTAATTTTTATATAGGTAGATTAGCCGTTCTACGTTCGCTCATAAGGCGAGTAGAGTGATGTTAAATAGCCTATCTATACCATCCCCAAGAATTGGGCTAACATATGACTAGCATGTTGGTCTAGTGGCTAGTGATTTTGACTGCTGAGCCAGAGGTCGTGGGTTCGATGCCCACCCGGGGCAAATAAATGTGTGATGAGCATGATCATTTGTTCCGTGTCTGGGTGTAATTTATCTATAATAAGTATGTGTTTAGAAATATATAAGTATGTTTATCAGCAATCTGGTTACCATAGCACAGGCTCTGCCTAGTTTAAGATCAGACGGTCGTGTGCGAGATGTGTCACGTTATTATTATTATTATAATTATAAGCAAATACGGGTTTTCAAATTTGAATGGTAATTCTAGAGTTAACATACTCTAAAACGAGGAAAAAAGAAACTCTTCAGCCTTGATCTTTAGATTAACTAAATATTTCAATTTGTTTTTAAGATTTCTTATTTAACTGCTTTATATCTGAATTAAAGGACGTTAGTTATTAGTGTCTCAGAGTTATATCATGCCATGGTTGCCTGTAAGAGATTGTCACAGTGCGATAAGGCCGCCAATTTATTATTGAATAAACCACCCTACATTGCGGTGTACTTTTACTCTTACGTTATTATGTCACCTATTTTAAATAGAAATGTATAGTCTTCTTGTTAATATATATCGAAAGCAGACATGTGTGCAGTAGAATTTTTAAAAATACAAACAACTACTACGGCTACTCAAATAGACATCCCACCTGGAGACTGAAACTACAACATGCAACGCAATGGCTGTTTTAGATGATCACTTAAGCTTCTACATCATTAGAGGACTAATTAATATTAAGACTATAATGAACGGTAGCCTACAAGTACCTTAGTTTCGCCACTCTTTTGAAAATGCTCACACCTTATTTTCTTCTAGTTTTGTGAAACAATGACAACGATGGTGGAAACCAGGTATTTCCTTTTTATAATAAGGCAGTGAACGGTTATTCAATTGTCTGTATTTTTTAAATGACTTTATATTCGGCAATCAAGAACACAACTTGATAGTAAACAGTTACGAAGCCAATAGACAATGGCAATCCCAGTGGTGATCCCTTGCACATCGATAGCCCTATGCAATGGAGCTGTAGGGATCCTGCTCATCAACAGGAAGAAACATCACTTTCCTATTCGTGTTTATTTTTGTCATTGATAGAGGTTATTATATTTTACACATATGTATGATCATTAACAGGAAAATTACAAGAGACCTCATAATATATATTCTAAACTATTTAAATTAATCAAAATCATATGAATATATACTTAGGTGTAGTGTGAAACCATTTTCCTGCGCTATAAAAGGTCTGAACTCACACGACGTCTTTTTTACCTTAAACATTCGTATATACTTCAATGATAAAGCTATTTATATTTTATATTGTATCCTCGTTTTTTCGGAAACAAAGACTCATTAATATCCCTAGGTTTGTTTAATGAAGTATAGCTTGTTTTATCGGCGAGTCTTCGATCGGCGGCTCCACGGCCCACACCCAATAATACCACTATTATACGCTCGATTACTCACAAATTACCTTTACTTTAGAAGCTCCATGTCTCGATATCAAACGATCATCATATGATCGAAGCTAACGGGTATAAGAGTTTTAATCGGATGATTTTACCTTTCTTTTTTCTCCGATGTGTTTACAAAAAACCTTTAAAGTGAACGATGTTTGTTGGTCTTCAGTTTTATTATTTATACCATCAGTAGAAAAACAAAAGTGTGATAGCAGTGCTTATTAAAGACGGTCTACTCCAGGTCGGATGCATTTCCGCGGTCCATTTACTGTATTTCAAGCAGAAATTTACTTATAAATCTAAACAACTTTCTGTCGAAGGTTACGTTACATTACATAAGTAGGTTCATAAATTTTTGTTGTTCCCATTACAAATATGACGTGGACGTGAGTTAAATTTTAATGACATTTTAAATAGACACGTGATTTTAGACCACACAAGTTAAGAATCAGAGACGTAGATAACACGACAAATTGTCAAATGTACAATTCTTTTACCGTTTATTCTATGGCAAGCACAAGAGAGAATCCTACTAATATTATAAACGTGAAAGTTTGTGAGGATGTTTGGATGTTTGTTACTCTTTCACGCAAAAACCACTTAACCGGTTGCGATGAAACTTGGTATGTAGATAGTTGGAGACCTGGATTAACACATAGGCTACTTTTTATGCCAATATTTGCGAGAAAGAGTAACAAACATGACGTCACACACGTCTCACAAACTTTCATGTTTATAATATTAGTAGGATATTAAATCTCCAGCATCGGCAAATAGTATCCAAGTTTGTATTGTTTGTACAGGCTATGCTTCGTTTTGATCAAGAAAGCGCTGTGTTCTGTGTCCTAGAATATTATTATTATTACCTATTCTTATTCTATAAATTACGTACAGGCCTATTCTCTGACTAGACTAGACAGTTTAACTTCTTCCTCTATGAATATAATGAAAAAAATAATGTAATTCTATTAGAAAGAATTAGGTTTTATGACATTAAAATCAATTACTACAATTAGATCAGAAACATTTGCAAATACCTAATCGGGAAAGGTCTCTCACAAGACAAAACGTATGAAACGGGCATCCTTGTTTGGTTTATGCAATTCTTAATGAATGGTATCGTTGCATCAGAGTGCATTACATTAGCATAGACACAATGAGCCGCGCCATACAATTCTCTCCGCACTGAAGAATCTCTGAAATCAATGCAGATGTATTATTGCGAGAACGAGCTTGCACAATTTGCGTTGGTGTTCAAGAATAAATGTACTTAAAGGCTACGTAATTGATGAGGTCTTCGACGATATTGCTAATGTTACTGTAAGTATTTATTACATTTTGCACATTTTCTTATTTACAACTAAATGATACTCGGAATCTGATTAGAATTCACAATGGTATTTAGCAATAGCAAATATATGGCTCTATGTCCATTGCTTATTTAAACGGTTTTATGAGATACTTACAAATCATAAAGTAAATAAAAAAGTTACGAAAATGAACCTTAATAAAACCTAATAAGAATAAATCGTTTATCAAATGGGTAATTTATTAAAAGGATATCAATCCAATTGTCTCAAAATGTCAAACGTATGAATTAATTTAGAATACAATAGATGATTGACATATCGATATCATAATCTAAAAGTGTATCTATTAGTTCAAAATCTTTATTCCCACTGTGGGTGTCAGGTCGTCTCCTACGCTATATCGTACCTTCTAGCAGTGCCGCAGCGTGTGAAGGAAGTTGACTCATGCCTCCACGTGAATACTTCCCGGCTAATAAATTTCAATTTATTTAATATTCCGTGGAGGAGCTTACGCAAATCATTCTACGGAAAAGCGACCACACCGGTCATACTAAGATATTAAGGAAGTCAAAATATGGGGGTCTAATATTGTAATAATTTTACGCTCAGAACATGTATGTAACCGAAAAAAGGAGGTCGGACTTGGTATCTGGAATTTGCGATTTAAATGTCAAATGTTGTCGATAGTCGATAGTATGTACGGTTCAAGCTATTTAATTTCAAAGCGGTAATTATAAGCTTAGGCATTATGTTAACTGTTTCAAATGGTTATTTCTACTGTTTGCAAGTACCTATAAGAATTGTAGATAACACAGTAGTGAGTTATAAGATTTGACAAAATTTATTATTAAGTTTGTCATTTGGTCAGTAGGATAGTTTCCTATGCTCAAAATTAATTACTTCAGCCATTTTTTATTTTTGTTTTAAAAAGACAACGTCCGCATTAGTGCACAGTCGCATGTCGTGGAGAACTTAACAAATAAATCACTAACGGACACATAGTCAAACCCAAAATTAAAGTAATGTAAAATACTTTGAGTTTGGGTTTAAAATAATGTAAATGAATATCTTCTGTTTGAATAAAACATATCACTCGACGCCTTAGTAGGCGAGTTAATATTTTGTTTTAAAAACTGTTGTCCTTTTAATTTTACATTTTTATTTAGTTTATTGAAATAAACTTTATGTATTAAGTTTTCTGTAGAATAGAGGTAGGTATTTCTTCTCTACACCTCTGAAGTTCTCAGGACTTGTACACAGGTCTTGTAACAAAAGTAGCTGTAAAACAAACCAGAAAAAGACACTATGATATGCACCTGCGATTGGCTTCAGACGAAGGAGCTCCTCCACAGTCAATAGTATTGACACAAAACTTTACACACGCATTGAATTATTATAGTCTGTTGTAAAGTTCACCGTGAACTGGCTGCTGCACCCAGGATTGGCTGCAGACTTAGGAACTCCTTAACGGTCAACAGTACAGACACGAAACTTTATAAACGCATTAAATTATGATTATGATGGTATGTTCTAGAGTTCACCAGGACCCGGTTTCTGCTCCTATGATTGACTCCAGAGGAGGGAACTCCTCAACGGTTTACAGTACAGACACGAAACTTTCGTTCTAAAGTCTACTAGTCTGTTCTAAAGTTTACCCTGACCTGGCTGCTGTGCTTGTTGGCTCCAGATGAGGAAACTTCTCAACGGTCAACAGAGCCAACATGTATACGCATTGAATTGTGATAATCTGTTTTAAAGTTAACCATGATCTGGCAGCTGTGCCCTGGAATGGCTGCAGCTGAGGGAATTCTCCAACGGTCAACAGTACAGGTACGGAACTTTATATACACATTGAATTGTGATAGTCTGTTATAAAGTTCACCATGAGCTGGCTGCTTCGTCCAGAATTGACTCCAGGCGAGGGAACTCGTTAGTAGTCAACAGAGCAGACATTAAATTTTGTGAACACATTCAATTATAATGAATTGTGTATACGATTCCCATTTCATACAAATATATGTGTAATACCCTATTGTATCCCCCTGAGTCTAGGTGTTCTTTGTGCCCGTGGTTTGAATGTTTGTAAAGACCCCCACGACACAGGAATTCTTCATGATGCAGGAGTTAGCTTTTATGAGGCTGTAAGGATCATAAGGAAGGATGATAGCGTTCTCTAAAGTCTAGTACTTGGATTAGTGTCACTCGCTTGGCTCCACACTATGTTTCGTGTTATTTGGCGAGATGGGCGTCATTGGTTTGAGATTTGTATGGCAGAAGGAAAACTCAAAAATTAAACGAAAAACTGTGTTGCGTAATCAAGAGTCATAAGCGCGTTGCCGGCCTTTGTGGTAGTAGTATGTTCTTTTCTATATGTTTTGAAATGACATAATATTAAAAAATTGTCCAGGCGTGACCACGATCGGTGCAAATCTATTGAAAACTCGGGTAAGTAAAACAGTATAGTACCTTTTTAATATTATCGCGATCAAAGCCCGACTTCTACATCTAATAAGTATAAAAGTTGCAAAAGTTTAAAAACAAATATCAAAGCAGTATACGGACATGTAATTGTATTTTTTTTTATATGAAAAGGTTACCTAAAGCCCTTTACTGTTTTATAATTCTATATGGTTTACAATTTAAAGTTTTACTATTCAACTGGGCCATTCGAACTTACTCACTTTGGTTACATTCAATAATCATTAACAATTTAGCAAAATGTTGTACTGTTTTATAGGTAAACAAACAGTGCTATTTCATCAGAAAGGACATAGTGATATTTGTTTTATAGTTTGAAGTACATAACAGGTAGTAATTGGTAATTTGTGAACAGCATTCTGTACGCAACGCGAGGGCACGTTGCCCAACCTCACCTCGTCAATAACCTAACTTGACAATGTAATTGTTAATGAAATACTGTCTCGTTAACATGCAGTATTGGCGAAATGCCGTTCCGTCGACGTTTGTACTAAGTATTTTATTTTATACTAAGTAATAATAATATAATTATATCATAATTTCAGATACCACAGATCACTTAAAAATCTTTCCAATTATTGATGAAGATATATTTGAACATTAAAATTATTATTTTAAGAGGTCGAGAAAGTGAGATGCTAATAAGGTGTTATTAGAGGTATCTCAATTAGTATAATTAAGTGGTAACAGTGGTTTGCAGTTCAGGTTATGGTGTGGTTTCGAACAGTGAGAAAATGTTAAATTTCTAATTATTACCCTCGGAGATTGATTACGTAGGAACAGTTTATTTTCTTTTATGAAAACAAAATCTAAGTTAAAAAACCGGGCAAGTGAGAGTCTGACTCGCGCACCGAGGGTTCCGTAACCAAAAAACCTTGTATGTAGATAAGTACGTCCATCTCGGGAATCAAATCTCGAAGATTTTTACCCGTCTTTTCCGAAAGCTAAATTTAACTTTACGGCTCTAAAAATACTCTCCCATATATCGATTGACAAGAAAGTCAACTTTCCAATCCCAAAATATGAGTTTGTAATCACAAAAACGATTTTTTTAATGTGATATAACAACAAATTAACGACTTTCTGATTTTATCCTTTACTTGTGCTGTCACACCTTGTTCCTTACTTCTTCTGCAAACTTCATGATTGTAGGTCAATGAGAAGTACCCTATAGGTTGGGATTTACCTGCGAAATGTTTAAATTTGGTTTGTTCAAATCTAAGGCTTAAATGGCCATATCTTTTGATTGCGTTGACTTAAAAGCTTGATTTTTTTACAGCTTTAAGGGACCGCAGACCGTATTTGGTATTAATTTCAATTTGATACGTCTACGGGTTCCTGAGAAAAATGTCTTGACAGACAGACGGACAACAAAGTGATCCTATAAGGGTTCCTTTTTTTTCCTCTTGCGAAACGGAACCCTAAAAAAATGTCAGTTTAGATATTTCAGATACAAATATAGTAATGTAGCTTTTTATTTCGATGAAATAAAAAACATACATTACTGTTCAAGTTTTCTCCATTCAAGGCAAATATTCGTAATATAATTTCCTATTACGCACGAATTCCAATAATCAACAATTTTCTTATGGGGCAGACGAATCTGATGGTAAGTGACTTCCGCCGCCCATGGACACCAAGAGTCACAAGTGCGTTGCCGGCCTTTACAGTGGGAGTAGGGGAAGAGGGGAGGGGGGAGGTGTAAGGACTTCCTATTACCTCACTCACTCGGCAATGCAACGATTGCTTCATGCCGGTTTTCTGTGAGGCCGTGGCATCAATCCGGTCGAGCCGGCCCATACGTGCCAAAGCATGGCTCTCCCACTTATAATCTAATAAACCAAAAAAATAAAAAGTTCTTCTAGTGGTTAGATTATGAAAGAACTTTCTTTTTTATTCATCTAGCTTGGCAAACACTTCCCACCTAACGGCAAGGAGTTACTAGGATTATACTTGTGATGTCACTTGTTTGATGACAAAATTAAAATCTAGTCTGTCATGCAGCCCAAACCTACTAATCTTTCAAAACACGGTGTTCTGTATAGTGGACTTAATAAATTTGCTGGTTAGTGGTGACTAACCTCCTTATAACTCTTCTTTAACAATAGTAGGTATTGGTAAATAAAAGAGTTCTCTACTACCGAACTTGCAGCAGTTACTGTTTGTAAATCCCACTAATATTATAAATGTGAAAGTTTGGATGAATGGATGGAAGGATGGATGTTTTATACTCTTTCACGCAAAAACCATTGAACCGATTGCGATGAAACTTGGTATGTAGATAGCTGGAGTCCTGGATCGGGACTTACGCGGGTGAAACCGCGCGGTGCTGCTAGTATTAATCTAAATGTAAGCACTATTGATATACATAACGTTAGTTATCAAAGCGCATCTCGAGATGTTTCAGCCAGATTATCCGTTCAAAGCTCTTGTATGAATGAGTATTTCAATCCATTTCCAAGAAAAACAAAACACTGCATCTTATTTTAGTTTCAGTTCTAGTTATTGTATTTTCCAGATATTGTATTCGTGGCCTTCATTCTTTTTTTAATGCATTTGTGTTTAAAAGAAACAAAGTTTTGAAAATCTATTAAGAATCTGACAGGTGATTCAATTGATAATATATTATTAGCAATTCCTTGTATGTTGTTTTTGTCGAAATAATTATTTTAATCGTGATTCATTATTCAAAGTTTTTCGATAGAATACCCAAACGTCTTATGCAGCAATTCTACCTTTATTTTTATCTTGGTGTAATAAGTCACACGTCTAAATTCTATTTAAAAGTAAACCTTTTGAATTTTTGAACATTTTAGATTATTGGTAGCGTTGCGATATAATTATTTCATTTTAAGATACACACAGCTGTCTGTGTGTATCTTAAAATGTCTGTCACAGGTAAAGAACAAGCAAAAACATATACACCTAGAGCTTAAATTTAATAAATAATAAAATATCTTAGTTTAAGTTTTCCTAAAGTATCTGGATATGATTTAACGCAAAGTCTGTTTTCCATTAGCGTGCTAATAACTCAGCAAATGCTGAGCCGGTTCACGTGAACCTTTTTTAGGTTTGTAGGTGCTCTATCTGAAATAAAGACTTTCCAGGCTCACTTTATAAATTATCACAAAATCCAGATGGATACCGTTTTTAATGTAACAAAAACATATTTCTGTTTCCTGTTTCAAGGAAGTTATAAAGTCATTATGATCTAACATCTTTTTACACGTTCTACGGATAACCAAAATATAATATTGCACTTACTACTAACAGTATGTATAATGCATACAGTTTATAAGTTCGACCAAATTTGTTTAAACATACAATGTACATCAATAAAAACATTTTTTACTTCATGAACTTTACAATATAATTTGTAATGATAATTGTTTTTTTTTTAATTTCCGGAATAAGTTTGGCCTCGACTATGAAGATACGACGGAAGAAACATAGCTGGTTTTTCATTTTTTTTATTTCACGATCTAACATGTCAGAAATAAATTATTGTATGCTGCGTATCGAATCATTTTTAATATTTAAGCAATTACTTTGTATACTTTAGACTAAGACGCATGCTTGCATATTTTGTGTTATGTTAAACAATGTTGATTAATCTTACAACCAGGGCTTGACCAAAATAACCTCAACAAGGAGTGTACCAGTTGGTAAGTTCTAGAGAATTCTTAATTGTCCTGGACGCTTGCAACAAAATACAATCTGTTAGGTCGTCATGTAATTTTAGATGTGTCGTATGATATAGATATATGATATAGATATGGATGTGTCGTACACGACTCATGGTAAAATTATATGACTCGTATATCCACATATATACCTCTAGCATATTCGATTCTTATAACAAATTATTTTAAGTCGTTTGACATCGTATTTTCAGGGGCGTCGTCAGCAAATGTATGTAAAGAACTGATGATGTTAACCGTGACGTGAAGAGTAAAAGCCGACATTAGGAGTACGGCCCAACTGAGGCAACGTTCAAAAATAACCTTCCGAAACCATGAAAAATTAATGGTGTAAGTGTAATAAATCATTATGAAACATTCATAAAACAAAACAAACATTGGTATTGTTAGGCCAGAATGTAAGTAGGTACACTAAGTACCAATATTGTAATGCTACAACAATTTTCTTCGGTCAGATTTCTTTAAAATTTACTTGTATATAGTATTATTCTTTTTCTGCAAAAATAATCGTAATCGTAAACGCGTATGTTTATCTACAAAGACATATGTAAGTGACTAACACAAGCCAGTGCGTGTAGCACGTGCTTTTAACGTAAACATGAAAACCCTCAACAAGGTTTCCATAAACACAATTAATGGGAGTACGTACGAAGCTTACAAAGTTTCAGGGCTTGTAATACAAGGCGAAGGTTAATTTTCAATACCAATATTCCCCTGGGAGTAAATTCACTCTTTACAATGTATGTATTTATATTTTACAAGCTCCGTATATTAGGTCAATGACGGTGGAGCAGACAGATTAATGGTCTTTGGTTTGCTGAATCCCATGTACCGTGAAGTTACAAGGGAGACTTGATATGTGCTCTTATTACTTCAGATATTATCGTTATTTTAGTTATATCAGCATCTGTCTTATTGTGTAAGAATTAATTGAATAAGTATTTGCATGTGAGGAATTCAGAGGACAATTATTATAAGTGTTAGATAAAAGTTACTTGAAATGTTGCATTTGCATAGAAAATAAATAGGAACTTACAACTGTACACTCACTCAGCTGTATTACATGCCCGTATCGTGCGAAGCATATTTTTATGCCCAAGTAATAAGAGACGAGACTATTTCTGACTTGGGTAAATTTTCACGATCCATGCTGCTAATGACAATGTAATTTACCCGATCCGGGATTCGATGGTCACACTGATAGTTTGTAGTCCTGATATCTACAAAAAACAGTATTTTGAGCTAGTTTTTATCTTCCTATAAATTTAAAGTAAGGTTATCACGCCTATTGCGTTTGTACGCAGCAAATCACATATATCTACTATCTCATTGTTATGGTCACTCACGCATCTTCCATCAATACGTATGTAGAGAAGAGAAGAAGAAGTATGGCTCTAAACGTACGTCGGTGTGTCTATCATCACGAATCGTCTTTTTGTCGTTCTTAGTGTCTGCCTAACCTAAAATTTGTATCATTGTGGGTATGGCAATATTGATATTACATACATACATTAGATCCACATTTGATACCCAGCCCACGTATCTAATGTATCAGACACTCAACTCACCATTTGAAGCATACTACTACATAGTTACTAGTACACTGGCTAGTAATAAGTAGGGCCAGACGGTCAACGTACGTATTACTAAATAATTCATCGGAAAACCGCTCCATTTAAAATTAGGTGTGAACCTCATGATATCACTACTAGAGACTAATTTGAGCAATTATCTAAATTAATACCTGTAATTAGCGTACCTTCATCAAAGGTGTGCAAATCGTGTTTTTAATGCTCTGACTGTGTTGTGTGTGCATTTTCTGTTTGCTAGTGGCTATTAACAAATTTGGATATTCTGGCAGAGCAAGCTCAGGTAGACTGCGAGGCGCTCAGTTTTGAACAGTGGCGGTTATTTCGCAGTTAGTTTTAAATCTAAAGTGAGACTCCAAATTTCTCAGTGGTCTAAGTACGAGTATTTACTTTATTAATGTTCTCCAAAAATATTGTGAGATTTAATTAATAGAAAGATAGAGCAACGTAAATTAATGAGAAAATTACGGAGACAATAAGTCTAAGATAAATATGAAAGATGCAGTAGTAAACATTACTAAAAAAATGCTTATAAATGTTATTCTGAATATAAATAATTGCTGTAGTGATTATTCATAGCGAAAAGTATGCATCTAAAGCTGTAAATTATACGTACAATGTAGAATACGTTTAATTTAAAAATATCAAAGTCAATGCGATTATAGATTTATAATTCGCGTCTGAAAGTCAGACTATCAAAATTCATTCGTTCATTGTTATCAATGGGAAACAATGGAGTCGTTGAGAAGTTTTGGCGATGGCTGGAGCTTGGGCCCACGCCATGTGCCATATTAAGTGCTATAAGCATGATGAAAGGAAGCCGACCTAAATTTAAGGCAGTAACCTGTGTAGCCATTTATAAGATCACCATAATAGTGGATCACAGACTATTATTCTAGAAATCCTGTCGAATCATGGGAATATTTATTTTATTGCTACTAAAAATTTTACGATATGAATAATAAAACAATATTGGTGAATACAGTATCGATTACTTATTAGTAAAATGCGGAATTACATTTACCCTCAAGGATAAACACGTAAACATCGAAAACTTTTCTTATTTTTATGCGTATGTAAAACCCCCACGGAAACACTTAATGAACTTAGCGATGTGTAGGTATATATATGCTGGAGTCGAACAGTCACTTTTTTAAAGTTTTATCGTGACTTCCTTGGTTAGTATATGATCAAACTTAAAAAATAATTTTTTTGCAGGTCTCATCATAACCAGTTGAGCTGATATTTCAATTTCGAAGGTTATTTCGGCTACTATAAGTTAGAGGGTGCAGACTGCCCGTCAACAGCGTTCCATTCGTATAAGCTATATCGTTTTCCTTCCATTTCCTTCCCTTCTTGAATACCTTTCCTTTTCAATATATTAACAATTTTTCCACCTATAATTCTCAAAGTGCCCGGTTGGCGGCAATAGGCTTGGCCCCTATTACCGACACACCAAATTATAGTTGGCAAAATGTAGATGGTTAATACGACTCTGCGTACCCCTTCGGAGATACAGGCATAAGATAAGATAAGATAATATTTATTTGTGTAAGTACGTGTATACATACATGAGCATGCAAGGCATTAAAACGATATGTATGTGCTGTAATATGGTACCACGGAGGTAGCTTAAAAGAGCAGAGATTCCGTATCTAGTTATCTCCTTTCCAGAAGAACCCACAACCGGCAATGTACAGAAATGAGGGTTAAAAATTAGAGGAGGAGCGGGTGAGTTCACTGTCTTTGGATTCGATTAGCCTAGTAAAACGTTCTGGCGGAAACTTTCAAACGGCAAATTCATACCCTTGTTCTGCAACCGACAGGAACGGTGATTCTTCCGGTTGCTATGGTTTATGAAATTAAATAAGGCTAAATAGAAATGGATTTGTTATTATTAATATTATTCTCTCTATTAATTCGAGTGAAGTCTTAGGAAAGTGCTAATATTGACAAAGCGAGCAAAGTGTCTGCGTGTCTATTTATGGTCGGTTTGTCTTTTTTCTTTTTCTCTCTCAAAAACGAACAAAATTTCACTGTGTCATTATTTAATAATTGATTTAGAAATATAGATTTTGGTAATAATAATAAGCATTAAAAAAAAATGCAAGAACAGTAGGTAAAGGGGGTTTACTGCGTCGTCGGCGGTACTTACTGAAAGGTTTTGACCGTACCTATTTTATAATAACACTAAATACTGGTAGAATGGGGTGATTAGGGATCAAGAGGTGAATAGGAATAAAACCAGGAAAAGATTTCCACGCTCACTGTTATTAATTCCTAGTTCGTTTCAATACCTCCTATTTTTTGTATATTAGTAGAATATTGAAATTATTTATAACGATACTGAATAGGTTTGTCATTGGCAGCAAATTATAAAAAATACATTTGAAGTTAACCTCTCCTAGCGCCAAATATTTCAGTGCTCGAAACTTTGGTCTCAAAATTTTATTTGACAATAACAGAAGACGGTTGGGTGTTGCAAACGTTGTTTAGTGATTGAGCTATCATATCAAAACAGGTAACAATAATTCTTGATTAATATCAATGTTATTTGGAAAATTGTATGAACATGTAAAATCTGTTGTTTTTGTGGTGAATGGGGACGTCTCAGGTATGAATAACAACGAAAGAGGGGTGAATTGGGATGAGCATAAGTAGAATACATACGACTTACAAAATGAATAGGTATATTTTTCCAGGGCTGTCACTAAGTATGAAAACATTTTGTAAGTGTATTTACACTAATATCATTATAAATCTGGATTTTTAGGCATAGATATAAGTATTTTTTTTATTTGGAAATATTTAGAAGCCTTTATAATACTTATTTGCTTTAAGTATTAAAAATAAAACTATGCTTTAGTCAACTAAAAAAAGAAATACTTAGATAAGTAAAAAATAATTATTATAACTAAAGAGTGCCAACCTTAGCGAATTTCCCTATTGACACTGTTGTCGTCACTAATAACCCTAATTATCGGGTGAATAGGAATAGCTTTATATTTTCAGTTTTTTCCTTAATCGAATTTATAATTATAATAGTTTTAAAACAAAGACGCCAACAAGACTCATTCATTACGGTAATAATATAGTCATATTTTTTTTTATAAAAGTGTCTTAATTGTTCATGAACTTCGAATCTGTCCCTATTCCCCCCATTTTACGTACTCAGTTATAAATTCGTTTCTAGCAATTAACTCTGGTTATTTATTATACACCCCATTGCATGCGAGGTCTACTGTTCGTAGAACCACTAGTATAATAAAAAGTGAAATTTTGTGAAGATGTTTCTCAATGACTCAATCTTTAACTAACACATACGGAAACCGAGATCTACACACGTGTTATAATATGTATGTACTGAGGAGGTAAGGGTATTTTCTTCAGGATAACCGTTGTCTAATGGTAATTTTTTACTCTTTGCGTGTAACGAAAATAATGATTGGTAGTAGCGTCCAAGCATTCATAATTTTTACGACATTATTGTATAATGAGTGCAATAACTTCTATACGTCATGGTGTATTTTCAAATCCTTACACACTATAGAATGCGACGTGCTCTGTCTGTTGGTCTAGTTCTGGCAATACAGATTCAATTTTACTATTTACTTTTTTATTCTATTTCCAGATGGTGGGGTGGTTGTATGCAAAGATGCGAATAAGTGCTATTTAAAAAAAATAAACAAGGGAAATTATTTTGAATTATTTCACGATAATACATAAAAAATAAATAACTATTATGAGTAAAAAATTAGTAACTCGATGTATGAATATATTTATGTTTATCAAATGAATTACCATGCATGTATAAAAAGGCATTACTGATATGTTTGAAAACTATAAAACTACGAAGCGACTGTGTATTTATTCTCTTCGTAATTTAGTTAGTGAACACGATCTCATAAAGACATGTATTTGTTGCATGTTTTTCACACGATTTGTTAAAACATGTCTTAAGGTCTTCGAAATTGTACCACTCACTCACTGTATTACTATCGACCTACCCTTATTGAGGTTAGCTTCTAATATAAACAGCTTGGATAACTTCTAAGCTTTCGCGTTTCATATTATACTATTACTTACCTTTGACATTGCTGACGTTTCGGAACCATGAAGAATCTTCTACCTCACGGACGACAGGGGTGGGCTGTACCCGTCACCACTGCCAGTGTGACCTAGAAGAAAACTCAGGCAGTTCGAAGGTATGTACATACCCAAATTATCGCGTTAAATAAACCGTGCATATATATAAATATGATGTCCTGTTTTCCTATGGGCTAACTGTTATCCAAATCTGTCTGTATCTGAGTTTGTCTTAATTAAACCACTAAACTTCCAACACTAATAATACGGGGTCACCCACTCGCTATTGACCAGTGGTTTAAATGGTAATTTAACTGCTTGTCTCTGAAGCTGAGAACTGCCACTGTTCATAATATTCGATACCGAGTTAGGTAAAAAGATATTTCAGCGTTCTGTATATTACTAGAAAACACTAAAGTATACGACAGCACCTCATACACCCATTCTTTATAGTTCATTCTGGACTGGAGGACGGAAAGGAAGCCCTTTCTAAACAGCGTATCATAACGCCATATTCGTTTAAAACCTGCTATCACGACGTCTCGCTACCGTTAGAGTTCCTAGACTAGTGGCCTTCGAGTATTCTGGAGAACTAATTAAATAATAATAAATTAGCCGGGGTAGGCCATGACTAAGTTGTCCGTTGTATCCTATATCTCTAGAATTGTCCCCTATCGTATGACGAATCATTATGTGTGCATCAGATGCGGAAGGATTTTAGATACGAACATACCTACACAAAAGTAGAACATGTAGTTTAGCCTAAGAAAGCGTTCCATAAACAAAGTCAATTGGTCTAAACGAGTGAATTTTTATTCTGGGGCGATGAGATCATTAGGTGAATGGCCGGTGGCTGGGCGGCTTTTGTAGAAATGGGTCGCGGGGACTTCCACCATGACATTGATGTGTTGAGCTCTAGGACTGCGCTAAGAAAGCTATCGTTTGTTTTATTTATAGAACCTTTATGGAGTAGAGCTGAGATTAGTAATAATCGTTTGCGTATGTTCCATTCTATGCATTACCAAATGATTGATATATAAACTCGTATATATTAGGTCTTTACCTATGAAATTTATATGAAAAAAATTAAACGATTTTTTTTTATATTTTTTATTTTTAAAGTAATCACCTATGCAATCGATGCGTCTTTGCCAACACAGTGGCAGTTTATTGATGCCCTTCTTGAAGAAATCAGTTGGACGGGAGGCAACAAATTCTTCAAAGGCATTTTGTACTCCCTCTCGGGTATTGAATTTTTTTCCCGCAAAGAAGTTACCCAAATTTCGGAAAAAGTAGAAGTCTGTATGCGCAAGGTCTGGTGAGTACGGCGGATGACGGAGAGCTTCCAACCCCAGCTATAGCAACTTGGAGACCGTCTGCTATGCAGTATGAGCTCGTGAGTTGTTGTACAGAAGCAGCGGAGACGAACGATTGACGAAAGCTGGTTGGAGATATACGAGCTTCTCCATCATTGTGTTCAGTTCTTCACAGTACACATCTGCCGTAATGCTGATTCCGTTTGGTAAGAAGCCATGGTGAATCACACCGGCGCTAGACCACCAAACAGTGACTATCACTTTTCTAGGGGTATATTTTCTTTTCGGACATTGTTTAGGTGCTGAACCAGGATGCAACCAACTTGCTGAGCACTTGAGATTATCAAACAGAATCCATTGTTCGTCGCAGGTAACAATGCAGTTCAAAATTCCTTCGTTTGTGTGCCTGTTGAGCAGAGCAGTTGAGCAGTCGTGCCTTACGTCTCGACATGTACTTCGCGCTGGCGATCATTGGTTATCTTCATTTTAACTTTGCCTATTTGACGCAAATGGATTGTTTTGACGCTAACGTCGACAGCTGCTACTAATTCAGCCGTAGATTGAGTATCGTCAGCTTCCACAATCGCCTTTAGTTCGTCATTGTTGCCCAAAGTTTTTGGACGACCAAAAGGTTCATTTTTCAGATCGAAATTTCCAGAACGGAAGCGGGCAAACCACGCGCGTTGCTACCACGACAGTACTCATATTCCATAATTATTCAAACTTTTAACGTATCCATGATGACGAAAAACATTCAAATGCGATGAAAACATAACAGTAATCAATAAGCAAACGACTACTTTTGAAAAAAGAAATCCATGTTTTTAAAATAAAATTAATTTAAAATTAGAATTCTTAGCCAAAAAAAAATATTTTGATTTGAAATAGCCTGTACTACAGAACGGCAATTTTATACCTGTTATTGAGGGTTAAAATTAAAACTCGTATATATTAGGAATATGAAATTGATGTTTTGTACTGGAAAAGGTTTTTATTTTGTGGGATGAAATATACAGGCTGTTACAGAATGGTGTGGTTAAATTTTAGGGTCGTATTAGCAGAACCCATGAATAACGTAAGGTGCTAAGAATTTTATGAAAATTCGTGATTTTTAATACAGAAATATTATTTTGAAACTGAAAAAGCTAATATTTCGTATGAGAGAGGGCTGATATGAATTAAACTATAGGTATTTAATACCAAGGATGTTGGTGGAATGTCCAGATTTTTCTAAAAATGTGTGCATAAAAATATATTCATTGAAATAGACATGAAAATTCATATGTTGTTAAGAAATTTGCATCTATACTAGGAAAAGCATTTTCCGAAATAAAAGTTTCAAGTTCCCAGTTTTCAAGTTTTTTAATTTTACCGATTTGCTGCTAATTGGTCAATATTATGGGTATGCTAACATCAAATATTTTTTGATGTTAGCTAATTCCTTATTAGTTTAATATGGATCGGTTTCCATCATCACCTTGAATTCATTGTTATTCACCTAATGGCTAGTCTTCCTCGTGGTTCATTCATCAAGTTGAAGTTTATACAACGACACCAGTTTAACCAAAAACGCATGGTGCGTCTGTTAGCCGTATCCTCTCCAAACACAGCACTGCACATTTGCTGCACAGACATTAAACTACACAGGTACAAATATTTGGAGTATATAAAGATAAACCGCGAAACTTAGTTAATAATAAACTGAATGTGATTTATATAGATGAAACATACATTCATGAACTTGTTCTGTGAACAAGTGCTGGTCCATCTAAAAGTATTTCATTTGAAGCAAGGTGGATCATTGTAAACGCTGGTGAAGAAAACGGTTTCCTACCAAATTGCTGTCTGGCGTACAGGTCAAAGAATTTATCTGCTGACTGTCACAACTATAAGAATAAGGATAATTAATATTAACTAATATTAATTTGAGACACCTTTTCACGGCCGTCTGATCCCAAACTGATACTTATAAAAATAATTAAATAGAAAATACTCTCTTGCTCATCATACAACTGTTTGTCCTGGGTGGGAATCGAACCTACGACCCCTGGATCAGTAGTTAGGACCCGCCAGACCAACAGGCCAGTTAAATTTATAAAATGGGTGACAGAGAAGCATAAATCATCTGATGAACAAGAACAAGAAACGCAAGTGGAGTTTTCGGAATCATTTTCTAGTTCTAAATAAAGCTTTAAGTTTTTTTATCATTTAACTAACTACTAGCCTGCAGCTCGCGGCTTCACCAGCGCCTTCTTAGGGATTCCTTAAAATTTCGTGATAAAATGTAGCCTATGTCCATCGTTATATATCACATCAGATTATGATGTACATTCCGATTTCATCAAAATTTGTTCAGTAGTTTAGCCGTGAAAAGGTTACAGAGTTAATAAAATCGTTACCCATGCATGCCCATTCTAGAAATTAGTTGTTTTTTAAATGCCTTCTCATAGACACATACTCAAAGACTGCTGGCTAGTCAGCGCCTTTTACTCGATCTAATAAATACGTTGCAACCGTTCAAAAATCGAATGCGGATGTTGTCATGTCAATAGTGTGGCACTGTGGGCATTTTCCATTCCAGTATAGAAAATTGTTATCATTGGTGGGCAAAGCTAAATACCTAAGACTTTGTTAATGTTTACACGCGTTGAATGCTAATCTCAGCAACCATCAGTCCCATTTGAAATATTTATTTTGTTTTTTACCTGTTTATTGAGAAAGGCTATAAAACATTATCCTGTTATCCACAGAAGTGGAACAGTGACCATAAAAGTGAAAGAAAGTCCGGGTATTTGTAAAATAGTATGGGATGGTGCATGAACTTCCTCAATTCCCCTGATACAATTTCCCTGGTATTGCACACTACGAATTTTGATTTCCCTATTTGCCACGAAATTCTGTTAGACCTATAATTATAATGTGTCGACGTCATAAGATTCGTAACTGACGCTTCGTGTGAATACCTAAAATGTGTCTCATTGGTTCGGGAGCAGGAGAAATAGTCTAGGAATTCTAGGGCATTGAATTATTTAAAGAATCTTTTTAAGCAGGTATGTAGATTACCTTTAATCGTGATTTATCAACACATTCAGAAGGACAGGTAAAAAAAGGTACAATATTTTATTAATATAACCGCTATATTAGGCGATTCAGCCACTCCGTAATAGGACAAGCCATGCATGATCTTTCTTTTCTGCCACGACTTATGATAACGTTATGTTGGGTTCATAAAGACTAGTTTGTAGGCGATTTAAATATAAACAGAATCGTTGGCTGAGTGTGAGGTAACTAAAGTGCTCTTTAATAAAATGCGTTTATGTGCAATAAAAATTCAAACACATCAACCAAACACACGGTGTCTCTTTATGTGTTGACTAAATAAGACAGTGTTTAATTTGTTTGACAATTTCGACGCCTATAGTTCTCTTAACTAGATTTAAATAAATTAGTGTTTATTTTAGTTTTAAAGTTTTATGATGATTGATGTTTTTTTTTTTTAAAGACAACTCCCGCATTAGCATTATTACTCCTGTGTCGCGGGGGACTTTACAAACATAGAAACAACGGACACAAAGAACACCCAGACTCAGGTGGGAATCGAACCCACGACCTATAAGCATAGCGGTCAGGGTCACTAACCACTAGACCAACAGGCCAGTCTAAGTGTTTTGGTCTTTGTTAGAGGGATGTTTATGAAAAAAAAATCTTAGTCTGCATTATTTGAAAATAAAATTATTATAACTCTTAAATAATTAACATTAGCGTCGCTGTCGTTGTTTTGTCGAGTTAATGCTCTTTTTATTTGCGTAGCGTTGTGTAAACGTACGATAAAATTTGTGTTTAAATATAGATCTTTATGAACTTATAACTTTTTACTATTACGCTTACGAGCCTGCATTTATAACGAAAGTAATACATATCATGTTTAAATTTGAACGTACGATCTTAAGCAACGAAGTAACTAATCTCTTAAAGTTTCAGAGACACCAAAACTACTACTACTGTTGCTACTACTACTACTATTACTACTATTAAGCGTAAGTGGATAAACTGACATTGTTTTTTACTCGCAATGTGCAAACAATCGGATCTTGAAGCAAATCACTATAGTATTAGAAGTGTGATTTTCTAAATCGTGGTGATTTTTTTTCTTTTTTAAAAGATTACTAGGAATGTGGCCCGTATGTCACACATTACTAGTACTCTTGTTAACCCCTCCGGCTAAGCTTACCGCTTGTATTAGGAGTGAGTTCTCGTCGGTAGTACACTAAGTGGGTTCGAACCCGCAACCACTTGATCACAAGTCCGATGCCTTAGCCACTAATCCTTAGCCTTAGTCACTTAATCGGCTACGTGTACGTGTACTTCCTTTCTTACAATGAATATTAATAATGTAAGTTCCACGTGACTAATCATTTATAAATCGGTGTACATCTTACCGAAAAAGGAGTATGTTGATAGATACACCGTAGAAGTGTAAATACCCAGGTATTTTATTTTCCTGCTATATATGTGTATGATGAAAGATATACATTGCTAACAAAGAAGACTTTGTTTCAATTGAATGTGAATCATTTAGGTACTAATAGGTATCTAATTTAAGCAATTAGTACTTTCCAGTCTTGTCGTGATGATATTCAGCACAGGGATACTGTGAATCTTAAAAGTATTTAGGTTGAGAGCCACTCTGCGGCTAATAATAATAATTCTAATTACTATCATGATAGGTGGAAAGATTCATGAATTTTAATAAGTAAGTAATGTGAGATATATAATATTTATTTAAGACTAAATGACCGGTGAACTTCGTATCACCTACAATTTATTTCATTCCGAGCATTTTCATATTTATTCACCTTTTAAACCTTCTCTGGACTTCCACAAATAATTCAAGAGCAAAATTAGCTTAAATCGGTCCAGCCGTTCTCGAGTTTTAGCAAGACTAACGAACAGCAATTCATTTTTATAGATATAGATATGGTGGATATATAGCTAAAATATCACTTGCAAAAGCCCTTCTCTTCCCCATTCTTGATTATGCCGATGCCAGTTATCCAGATCTAACCGAGGACCAACTGAATAAACTTGAAAGACTCCAGAGCGTTTGTATAAGATTCATATTTGGACTTCACAAATATGATCATGTTTCTGAATATTGCCCAAAGCTCAAGTGGTTACCCATACGCCTTAGCCGGAACGCCCACATCCTTTTCCTTTTGTATAACATTATGTTTAACCCGTATACTTCGTCGTATCTAAAATATCATTTTGCTTACGTCCATGAAACACACTCAAAATCCTTAAATTTGACGATTGGACAATTTGAGGTGGAACATTTGACTAACTTAATTATGTATTTTCACGTTAAACCACGTTCCAGGTTATTAAAAGTTAGTATTTGACTAACTTTATGGACACATCATTTTCCATTCAAGCTGTTCGGTTGTGGAATTCTGTACCAGTTTCTATCGAACGTTCACTGTGCACGTTACCCGTTTTCAAGAAAATGGTCAAAGCACTGCAAGCTGCAAGAAAACTAGCCACATCATTGTCCCTTTCCAATCCTACCTATTTCTGTTACACGAGGAAACTTTGTCCTCCCCATTAGTACTTTGTGTTTAGGGTATGCGATTACTCTATGTTTAATATATTCCTATCCTGTATTTATGTATCTTGTATATATATCTATGACATATTATTTTTATCCTATTTCATCTTTATGCATCAGCCTTCCATCATATGGTTGCCTAGATGAGATTGCGTTGTGCGATAAGGGCGCCAATTGTACAAATCTGTCTATAGTTGTAAGTTTTTTTTGTATTTAATACAGGGTGTACAATAAGGAGTAGTTAATTATTTATTATACGGGAATAATCACATGTAATCACGAAGTAGGTATTACATACCTCTGAATTGCCTGACGTTTCGACCAGGTTGCACTGGCTAATATTAAATGCAAATGTTAACCTCTCAACCAATCATCATGAAGTGTATACACGCTTTCATCCAGAAAAAGTACTGCTCCCGAGGAATAGAAAAATAACTTTGTGCGTGTAGCGTGGTGGTAGAGCTCTTGAATGCAGTGTCAAGAGACGCGGACTCGATTCCCGTTCAAGTACAAATATTTGTATGGATAATTTGGATGAACATGTCCATTAACTTAACCTGAATGTTTTTATGTAAACATAATATGTAGGTATGTTTTTAAAATACATCTAAGTATCTTTATATAGTATTAGGCGAGCGCAATAAAAAAAAACCAAAAAAAAAATGTTTATGGTCAAGTATTGAACTGGTATAAATTTATAGAAAGTAAAGTAGTTGAAAATACAATATATCTATCATTATATGTTCTATTTATTAGCCATTACATATTTTGTAACAATTTTTAAATACACCAACTGCCACTGTCTCCCTGAATCATTTTGATCCATCCTAAGGTTGCCTAGAAGAGATTGCATCTAGCAATATGGCCGCCCTTTGAACATTATGTGTTTGACACATGTATGATGATGACTTCTACTGTAACAATGGTGTCTATCTTTTTCCCTTGTTCTGTGCTTAGTTTTGTTCTAGACGGCGCTGTGTGATGTCTCAGTTCATTAATAGTAATCATTATAATTTAGCAATCAATTGTGGTGTAAAAAGTCACGTTTAGTAAGACATAGTCGTTAGACCCGGTGATAGATATTTATACCATTCTTCAACACTAGTATTACATTATAGTGATCTCCCTAAGTCGCCTCTTATAATAAACTGCGATTGCAACGGGTGATCTATTCGCAGCCGAGGTCGCACTGAATACAGGAAGTTGTAATTGAGTTTTTTAATTTTACAATTCAAGCTTTTTCATCATATATATTTCGAGCCCTTTGGCATCATCAG
Organism: Euplagia quadripunctaria; assembly: GCA_963859945.1. Lineage (NCBI taxonomy): Eukaryota > Metazoa > Arthropoda > Insecta > Lepidoptera > Erebidae > Euplagia > Euplagia quadripunctaria. Next base: position 10,344,305 of record OY982576.1, on the reverse strand, counting down.
GTCATTCTCTTCATTATCTGTTTTCTCGTTATAATTCCGCTAAACCTCAAGTTTAAGCGATTCTAAATAACAAGGGAGTGCTGTGTTCATCGCTGGTTTATATTTTTTTTAGTACAAATATGTGGTTAGCTTAACCTTAAAGACAATTAAAATGTCTAGTATTGTTATATATATAAAACTTAATTCCAAAACCATTGGTAATACATGTACTTTGTGTAAAAATAAAATTACTATTAACCGCTTTAGCTTTATAGTTTTTAGACATAACTTTAAGAAGAGTGGGGCTACGAGCTCATATTGAGTATCAGCAGTAGGAGTATTAGAAAATTATAAAAAAATGTGTAAACATGCATACGTCTGTTGGGATAGAGAAGTAATTTAGAAAAGAAAAAAAGAGAATTTAGAAAATTTAGAAAAGTATTACTGAACGTAAACGCTACCGGGTCAAACAATTTCAAATAGTGTTTTTTTCGGAATCGTATTGCTCAACTATAGCGACACGAAGAACTAAACACAGGTACAAAAAAATTGTAGCACTTTGTAGCACTAGCACACACATGTTTTCACTTACTACGATCAATCAAATTAATATATATTTATACTTACAATCAAAGTTGTAAAAATTCTCTAGGATATGAACAAAATCATCCGCTGCATTATTAAGCCAGAAACTATTTTGCAAACAATTTACTAGCCGATTAAGCTGATTAAAAGTTTTTTATTTTGATTAGTGCCCCATTTCTTGAGTGTCGACTTGACATCGTAGTTGATAGATTGGATTGTGCGCCATCAATCTGGCTGATTGGTGAAATTGATAGGCGCCGTCTAGTCATAGCTAAACGCTCCGTGACTTGGTCCAGGGTCTGACTCAGTACTGCCACGTGACCAATCAACGCGCTATGGCATTCATTTATGTTATAAAATGTGCCGTTTGTTTTATTGACGGCCTATCTTCGGCCCATACTGGATGGCGGAAGACAGGTCGGAATCAAAACATTGTGACTCATCTGAACTTTCTGGATGTTGAACCAAACCTTTGGGTCAGAATGGACCATAATTATGATTAATTACTTTCATATCATTCAATGTATGAATCATTAGTAGAGACTTGGTAAATTAATTTATTTTTATTTTTATATAAACAGACACAATATTACACAATTTAGTACGGATGTTTAGGAATACTAATGACATTGCGGTTTTTCCTAGTCTAAATAGAACGGAAAATGTAAGTTTACCCCTATTTTTTAACAAATCGCTTCTCAAGAATAAACTGGCTGATAGAAACATACCACAGTAAATGCAATACCTACGCAAATGGGTTCGAGGTATTTTAAACTTTTTTAAACCTAGTGTTCTGGCGCCGCCTGTCATCACATATTTAAGTTTCAGCACTGGCTAGTATTTAGGCGGTTTGACAGCTAATCTAAACGTTTAAAGTAAAAAAAAAAACACTTGTACAATGTTTTCACTGTTTACGCCTCAAACAAGCGTGGCATGTCGTTTGTGTCTACTTTATATTAGATATCAAAATGCCTTCTTTATATTTATAAGTTATGAGAAGTTTTGTTTACCTGCCACTGCCATAGTATTCCCATTATTAGAAAATATTAATTCGTTTGGGTTTGCATCAGTCTGCGACTACGATATTTTGATTAATACGGTAACCGAAATATTGTAGTCGCAGAATGACTGAAACAGAAACGAATGAATATTTTCTAACACTGGGAATACTATCTATCAATCTTTCCTGATGACATCAAATGTTTTTTTAATATATTGTTTCTAACGGTTACCAAACGTTTTAGACGAACAAGATTTAAAACAACATTTCATACAAGTTGCTAGACAGCGCATGATGTTCGCTACAATTTTCACGTAACAGCGTAATAATAGAGTATGACATACTTTAAAAAACGTTGGCGTTCTCAGTTTATGAAAGTGGCGCTTGCCGCCGTCCAAATCTGTAAATCATACAATCTGGCATTGCGCCGGTCAACGATTAGACAATAAGACTAGAGTAAGTGGGTGTTACAAAACCAGTACTGCAAAAACTCCATATATTTTTAGGCAAAGCTTATACCCGGTAACCAGTAGTCTCGTTTTAAAAATTATGTGACAAGTTTTCAAGAAAAATTTGGTGAAATTTGGCTTTTTAAGAGTGAAGTGCTGTGAAATATGGTAAAAGTGAGGTCAAGTTACATATGTTAGTTTTCAGTTATTATTCTTTAAATATTTTTCAAGTTTTTTCGATTTCGTTTTGTACACTAGTAGGTGTTACTGAGTTTTTTCTTCCTACTATATGTAGCTTTCAGTACTTAGATCCTGTGCTTAGATTCATGAAAAGGGTGATTAATAAACAGCCTGTCGTAAAATAACTAATTCGGTAGCGTTGGTTTTATGTCGGATTACCTCGTAAGGAGTTTATCACGTTAAGGAGAAATAAATTCCAAGACTCACTCACACAGTTTACGGACTAGCGCTATTGTCAATGTCTATCTTAGCACCGTAAAAAGTGTTTTTATAGAAAATTTAAATATCGACCCAAAACCAACAACAAAAGTATATGATGCTTGTTTAAAAAATAATAATAGTAATATTATATAATATCTATATGATCTGATTTCCAATTTATAGAGATGAAATGGAAATCTCAAACTCATTAATATCAGTAATGTCTTTAAAACGATGCAATAGCAAATTTAACAATAGTATTAGGTCTGAGTAGTTAGCTAAAAGAAGTAAAAGCGTAAATCTAAACCCATAATATCATTTAAATGGAGCGCATCACACGCGCTCTAGATTTGCCGCAACATATTGCAAACTACCGGATGTAAGTAAACCACATCCCGGGATTAATGGGCGATGTATGTACTAAGATCGTGAATGGACTACTCATTGATCTTATTTGTTTTACCAACAAATCATCCATATGAAAACAGGCTGGGTCGCTACACATTTAATAAGATGTATTTATTATGCTTTTAAATGAAATTAACTGTCAAGATTTATGACAACTGTTGTAGAATATATTTTTAGCCTTTTAAGGTTTTAGAAGTTTGGATAACAGTAGCTGCCTAATCACTGTTGAAAGAAAGTTGTTTTTACTTTACGTATTATGACTACTAAAGTAAGGTAGTGATAGAGTAAATTAGGAAGACATTTTTATGCGATTTTTTTTTATCAACTAGTGTGGTGTAGGCCTCCTTCAAGTTGCGCCCTCTAACCCGGTCCGGTCTTACGCTACTTCTATCCAATTGCATTCCTGCAGTTTTTTTGACATCATCCTTCCACAGCATTTGTGGTCTTCCTCTAGATCTCTTTTTACCCCAAGGCCTCCATTCTAAGATCGCTTTGTCCCACGAGACATGTTTACGGGATATTTGTCGTGGACACTGCCATTTCAGACTTACCTCGATTAACGGCAGCGGTGACCTTACTTTGGTCTCTAAGCCAGGTATTTGTCTTATGGTCTCTCAGCGTATTCCCCACGATCCTCCTTTCTGGTTTCCTTTGGGTGATTAGTATTTTGTTTATACTCTCCTTCGCCAGGACCCAAATTTCTGCTCCATAGATCAGTACTGGTAAAATACACTGATTGAGCAACCTGGCTTTCTGTTCCTCAGTTATATTCATTTTAAAAGTAAAATACAGTTTTGAATAGACAGCTCACATGAGACGTATGCATCTATCTATTTCATTTACCAGATTTTTGATTTGATGATACCTGAGAGTGATGATTTTGCTAAACAATTTGTATAAATGGGACAATGGACTGATTGGGCGACAATTATTTAGGTCTGCTTTTTCTCCTTTTTTAAATGGTAGTATTACGTTGGCAGATTCCCATTCTCTTGGTATTTTACCCTCTTTAAGGCACTAGTAAAACAGTTTAGAATGAAATCTATCACATGTTTTCTTCCTTCTTTAACCATTTCGATTACTACCCCATCCTCGCCTGGAGCTTTGCCATTGTTTATTTTACTAGCTTTAGCTGTTTGGATTTCTTCGGACCAAACGTTCTTGATGTCTATTATGCATTTCTTAGCTTTGGTCTTTTAGATGAATAAAGCTCTTGGTAATACTGTTCAACGGTTTGCAGCAGTAATTATCTGTCCTTTACTTGTTACGTATTATTCCAATTTTACCCAGGAGATTTTTTGCTTCTTTTGCTTCATTAAAGAGGGTAACTTATAGGTGATTAGCAAGTTCATCTATGCTAGAAGATGGAAAAGGCAACAAAAAGACATCGTTCACTCTTTTCTTATAAATCTCTATTAACTAAGAGGTTTATTGGGTCTATCTTTATTTTCCTGGATCTTATGGAACTATGTATACCTAGATATTTTTCAATAATTTCGGCAACACATCTTACTACGTAAGATGTGTTATCGAAATTATGCAAAGATGATACGAGTGAGATTCCGAGTATGAAGCGGGCGTCTGCTAAAATAGTGAACATTCATTTGTTTACAAAACAAAAAAGGCGAATGAAATGCTGAGTATATCGTAATCATACTCGGAATTATAACTATTTTAGAACTTGTAAGCAGTGTACAATCTGTTTTATTACAAGTGACTAATAGACCAGACGGCTTAGATACTAGGATGAAACGTTAGAAGCAAAATTAGCAGTGCAATAACCGAGGGGCATATTTCAAACACTTTACGTTGACACGAGATATATCGTGTATGTATACAAACTTATTATTTTAGTAGAATATATTGTTTATTATCATATTAGTCTTATTATTAAGGATTAGTCGTTTTGATTTTAATGATGCTTCTACTGTCAAACACTTTTTTATTAATAACTGTCTACATAATAATTATTAATATTTATTGCTTATTTTACTGTCAATTAACAAATATATATTTATTTAAACCTAATTTTAATTCTAAATAACTATCTTACCTTAATAAATATAATTTTATTTCAATAAAATTTAATCTGTGATCACGACCGGTGTAAGGCGAAATGTTACGAATTCACCATCAGCATCATCTTTGCCATTGGACTTTCACTGGTTTACTAAGCCTCGATAAGCTCAAATTAAATATATTTTTTAAATATACATTTCTATTGAACAAACCACTGTATGTTAAGACCTTAATGAAGACAGTGATATTTTGGGAGTGAGTAACTCGAAGTGGGTTTGTTTGAAGTGGTGTCGCCGTTGCTAAATTGGAGCGATGTTATGACAGACAATTGCGTTCACTAACTGTTATTTGTGCTAACTACCCGTTATTTGTGGTTCTATCTTGGAGCAGAACTACAAATGTTCGCTATTACTTACACATATTACGATGACTGTAGACGTAAATTATTTGATAGTTTTTACTTTACTTCAATTAGACAAAAACATTATTTAGAAATGTTGAAATATACGATTAAAATAAAAACTTTTGCGAGTGGTATTGATATTTACTAAAGACTAGCTGTTGCCCGCGACTTCGTTCGCGTAGAAAAAGTTTTCTGAAATTTGCCAATTTTCCGCCCAATTTTCTCAATTTTTACTTGCATAAGAACCTACTGTTGACAATACAAAACACAAAAAAAAATTAGCGAAATCGATCCAGCCGTTCACGCGTGATGGCGTGACCAAGGGAAATAGGGATTCATATATATATATGTATGTAGATATAAGGTTATACTCCTGTGTACCTTTCGGGGATATCCGAATAGTTTCGGATCAGACAGGAACCCTTTATTAATAGGTGAAGCAACTTACCCACATGAATAAAACCGTATATCTTTAATAAACTACGATCAGTTAACGGTCTTGTTCTAGGTCTTAACAAATGAGCTTCATACCTTAAAGAGAATTCAGTTTTAATATTTTTTTGAAGAGTGCCTTTTACTTTAACTTCGTCATTAATTAATATTTACTGAACCTTAAATTATGTTTTGAAAACTCAATTATAAGTAACGAGCAACACAAAACATATTTTATTTCTGAAACATACGACAGCTGTTGGACTGTTCATAGTCTGTAAACTAGTTTCTAATTGTATATGCATAGTGCTTCATCCGTTGTAATCTCTATTGAAGTTCATAATAATAATATATATCACTACATATTATAAAACAAAGTCCCTCGCCGCGTCTGTCTGTCTGTCTGTTCGTGATAAACTGAAAAACTACTGAACGGAAAATCCGGTTTGTGAAATGCGGTTTTCACTAATAGACAGAGCGGTTCAAGAGGAAGGTTTAGGTGTATAATTTGTACCCGTGCGAAGCCGGGGCGGGTTGCTAGTATAATTATAAAACAAAGTCATTATCTTATCTGTGACAAAGTCCCCCGCCGCTTCTGTCTGTCTGTCTGTTCGCGATAAACTCAAAAACTACTGAACGTATTTTCATGCGGTTTTGACCAATAGATAGAGCGATTCATGAGGAAAGTTTAGGTATATAAATTGTTATGATTTTGTGTAAATTGGTTGAAATATGATGATGATTGTTGAAGATGTCTCTGCTACTTGTGCGGCCGTGCGAAGTCCGTTGCTAGTAATAATATAATTAAGCAATGCTGAATCTATTTTAATTATATTGTGACATATAATTGCATTATAAATATACATTCAGAGCTTAGAACGTATTAGGAAAGGAGCTTGTTGATGGTGACGCGTGTGATCGTGTTGATACGATAGATGACATGGAGAGAATGGTATTGTGAGATCAGAGGTGACAATTGACATTATCTGACAACTGGTTGATGGCTAAACGGGACCACACATTGAACAAAACGTGATACGGTTTCAATTGTATGTATGGAATACAGTACTACAGCCTTAACAGTACTATACTTCTTTCTAACCGCTAAAGTTTTCTAGCCAACTAGATACTAAAAGAAAAAAAAAACTAAAGTACTATGCGATTTGAAAGGAACTTTCTTCCCCGAACGCTCATATTGCTTAATGACCTCTATGCTATGGTTATATGTTTTTCCCTAATGCTGCCCTAATTCTGCAACAGCTTGGAGAGTTCTTTGAAAAAATCATCAAAACCTTTTGCAGATTCGGCAACGCCTGTGTTATTTTCTCAATATTGCAAACACCCATCCATTCTACGATAAACTCGTACCGGTACACTATGCCACCGCATAAAAGCTTCTTTGCTAGTTTCGACTTTAACGGAACAATAAAAAAAAATATATTTATAATATTACCTACGTCATTTTTACATAAAAATGACGTAGGTTTTCCTTTTGTTTCACTGCCGAGTTCCCACTGATGAGAATTGAAGTCGTTAGAACTTTTTATCGAAAGGGGGTTAGGTATGAAAATTGAAAATCAATTATATCAATGAAACCTGTTATAGGTATTTTGGAATTGTCAGAAGTAGGAGTCAGTCAGAATAAATAGGCCGTGAAGCTAGCTGCTTGTTCCAATACGTAGATCCTATGGAGAAGAACAGGCAAGAAACTCCAAGGACACACTTTAGCGGACTTCAAAAAAGTTGTAAGTTCGGCTGTACCTATATTTTTTTATGTATGTTCACCGATATTTCTGTTACCTATAGACCGATTTCTTGAAAATCGGGTCCCAAAGTGGTCCCATTGTCACTAAGTCCGGATGTGATGATGGTATCTCAGAAAAACCGAAGGAAACCCTCAGAGATTAAGACCACTAGTAGTTTTTGTTAATATTTCTTGAAGTTAAGTTTAAAAAGAAGGCGATTTTACGTTCGGCTGTACCTATCTTTTTTTTATAACTAATTCAATATAGTGTATCAAGTTGCTAGACAAACTAAAAATGTTACCACCTTATCTAAATAAAGAAGCGGGCTTATTAAACTAAAGTGAATTTAATCTAACGCACCTACAGTGTACACCGTAGTACACCTGCAGTTGGGTGTTGGGTAGCTTAGATTACAGTAAGTAATGTTCTACTACAAATACCGAACCTACTCTGTACGTACATATCTTGAACTACAAAATGGAAGATTAAAAAAAGTTAAACCGTTTTCAAAAAACTCTAACAAAGGGCACTGAAAAGTGAAAAATAATTAATTGAAAAGGTACTAGGTACATACTGGTCTGTTAATAAGAGCACTACTGGTACAGTGTTGTATTTCTGACGAGAAATTGGGTCGCCGGAGCTTTAAGAAGACATATCATACAGCATTGTTTTGAAAGTTTACAGTCAGATCATGTGCTGAAAAGGTAAATAAACCTAATGAATTGCAAGCTATTCCAGCTGTGTTGGATGTTAACTGTGCTTTTTTGTTAAAGCATTGATTTGTTTGCTTACATTACTGGTCCAACAAAAAAAAAATAGACTTAATATGATATTATTAAAAAAGCCGGGCAACACAGTTTATAAAGTTATCGCTTTCTGTTGGTCAGAAAGTAAGTGCTTTAGTTCATAAATCTATAAATAATATGTTTGTAAACAGTAACTGTTGCAGTATATTTTTTTGATTATTTGCATAATACATTATGTATTCTGTGATAATACTTACAATTTAAAATAATTGCTATAGTAAGAAAATAGGTCTCTCACAAAAAATAATCGTGACTCCTTCCTTAACCGTCTCCATGTCACTTGGTTCACATATTTTTGGTCTATTTATTCAATCAGACGAAATTGGACGTTGCATGCTTTGTTTTCTAGTCTGTGGTTGCTACTGACAAAAGTTATTTTTTAAAAGTCTTTCGCAGAGGTCCCGTGAAGCTCTCGACAATTGTTGTTTAAAATGACACGAGACAAAAGGCAGTATTTAGACGCCTTTAAGGATGGCTTAGAATATCGTCACACAGACAGCAGAGAATTAGACGTCCTAAACGGTAAAGTTCCGATTTTATCTTCTCTCCTGTTTTGCCCTAGCTCTGTATGTCTTTTCTCCGGTAATATAATAGTATGACAAAAACGGTTAATCGCGTAAAAAACCAGCCGCCATCTAAGAATATTGTGCGATGTATATTAGCTGTAAACTATATGTCGCTATAGGGTAGTAGTAATACCACAAGGTCAACGCAAAATACGCGCTTTGACGTGGAGTGTGGAGGAACCTAAGTAGAGTATAAGCTGTGGCATTTTCAGTAATGGACATGTAGCGACTTCCACATACAGTAAAAAACATTCTTCGACATCATCAACCGTTGATGATGTTGAAGCTGAATTACGAGCCGAACCACGGAGTTACCACTAATCCTGCATCGCGCTATGAAAGCTCTCGCGCCGATTAGTATGCAATACAACTTTCCAACATCAACCGTAGGTCCGCCAGACATGATCACCTTGCCTGGTCGGAGGATCCTTCCTTTATGTTGGAGGGACGTAACACCCGTTCCTCTACTGACATCTTTCTTAAAACCAAGAAAAGCGTTTTAATAACGGTGTCAATTATTGAATTACGAAACATTAGCAGAAAATAAAGTATGTACTTATTACTATACTGAGCCAGATATTAAATCCCCGTTATGATATAGCTGCATTCTGTTTTTCAGTAGATGCGGCATACTTTATGTATGTTCATTATCTATGACGATAGGATGTGCTAATAAACAAACAAATTTAAAACAAGTTGTTTTTTGTCTTGTGGCAAATTAAACGTCATCTCTACGAGCTACAGAAAATTATTTTTATTTTTATCTTTCTCTACTCGTTTTAGTACCACTGACCGTGCCACTGACTCTACCTAGTATCTTATCAAACTTCTTGTAAGATATTATTTTTGTACAAATTTGTCGCAGCACACATTTATCTCAACATCCTCTTCTCTATTTAAAGTAACCCATTATTAGGCATCCCTTATTTTATATTTTTATTTTACAATCCTAGAAAAATTAAGCATTCATTATTTCCTTATTACTGACAATTAGCGATGATCTAATGATGCGATTCAGGATCCCGCACGCTTGTCTAGATAATTCCATCCACTTCTGAATTACGACTTGAATATACCCAGTTATAGTTAGTTTTCGGGAAAAAGCAGACACAAGCAACGAGTTTCACTTTTTAAATAAAAAAAAACAATATAAAAATATACCTACGATGTACCTATTCGATTTATCTAAACAAAATGTAAAAATAAATAGCGATGACTTTTGAAACGAAATGCTAGTTCAGATGATTAGAGATCTTTGTCAAATGATTAGAGAGATATTAGAGATATAATCGCAACTTTAGATAAACACAAACGTGAAAATTCAAAATGTGTTTTACATTATATTAATGTATTAATAATTATGTTCGTTAGACAACAAGCAGTCGAATCTTTGGCCATAACCAACATTCACACCACGTATATTTATACGCGCAACATTTTTATTTATTGCACCAGCACATTAAATTTTATCTTCACGTTGTAAAAGTGAAATATAGTACATTAGTTCAGTATGTTTACATTGAGCCAAGGGCCGGGAGTGATCGAATCGCTTCGGATCGACACACCGTATGTTGCGCAGCGTCAGAGGCCCTAATCCTAACAAGTGCTGCCGATAAATCAGTCGCGATTGGTGACATCATATTCAGCCGACCTTCCAGCTAATAGCCTAATACATTTTCATGGTAAATAGACACAAGTAGGCCAAGACATCTTCAATAATTGTTAATGGTATAGGAACATTTGCGTACAATATTTTTGGCAGAGTTTTGTAACCATCATAAAGTACTAAATTATATTTTGTCCCTTTAAATTGATTTATTGGATGGCTGGTTTAATGTATCAAGCTTTACTGATGGTTAATTGCGTGTTTATGAGTTTATGAATTGTTTAGTTGGAGATTATGGGAATCAATGGATGAGATAAATACATTAGGTTACTTGCATTCAGACTCGCCGTACTGATAACAATACGATAAGTATGTCTATATGCACACTATGTACAGGGTACATAGTGTGCATATGTGTATATAAGTATGTGTATACTTAGGTACCTATACTAGAAGTGGCGGTAAACATGACCAAATTCATCGATCATCAGCAGGGATTTACTCTCTCTCTCTTTAAAACTAGAGAAGTTTCAAATTATACCGTTCGAAATTAATTTTATTCCGTGAACGCTCTAATTTTAAATAAACTTCCTGTTGTGGTTTTCCTAAATGGAAATATAATTATAAGTCCACAAGGCATTATTACCTCTAATGTAAATAGGTAATATACGGTAAGTGACCATTACGGACCATATTATGCTCGTTGCCAAATAGGGGTAAGGGTACAAAAAACACAAACGAAGAATTTATAATAATTCATACAGGATAAAGGTACCAGGAGGGCATGAGCTCCAAAGAAATTTTCTTATTTTTCAATTCTTTTCTCGAAATGTTATTCTGTTCGAAAAATACAAATTCGTGTAACTGTACTAATCGTTCCCTGCAGTTTCAATAGCGTCTATCGTCACTACTCTGTTTCTAAGGGTCCTATTCTGAAATAAATAGCCTATCATCATCATCCTCCTCGCCTTTTCCGAATTAAGTTTGGTTGGCTTTCAGTCTAACTACGATACTAACTACTAATTAAACAGCCTACTTCTTTAATACAAAAATATTTTTTTAATACGCCTGGTAGTTTCCGAGATTAGGTAAGGAACATGTTTTTAGACTTCTGAAGAGCCAATAATGATAGTGATACTTTTGTTATTAATAGCATATTATGATGCTGATATCATCAGGCGCTCGGCGGCTCGGCACACTTGTTTACCACTTGCCAATGAACCTTATTTGTATAAAATATATATATATATATATATATATATATATATATATATATATATATATAAGTTTAATAGCAACAAATTTTATTTATATATTATCTTAAATGTACCTTACACAAAGTTAATCATACATTATACTTTGGAATTGAAGTGGTGTGTTAAATAATTGTTGGAGAGCTTCATAAAGTTTAGATAATGTATTGTACTAAAGTAAAACATCGCTCTGTTGTATATTTATTATTATTTTATTCACTATCAAACTAGAGAACTACTCTAAACTATAAAAATAATAATCTATAGTATGCCTACTTTGGAGTACCTGCCTCTTATACTTAAATGTAATATTTTGAACTTAAAATCACGTTTTTTTAATCTCATTTTTTAGAAAACGAAACACACATGAACTTAATCTATTCGCCCCTAAATCAAGCAGAACTAACGCTGGAGAACGAGCTCCCCTAAGAAGAATTATGAAATCATATAATGATAATTTAACTGACATAGATATGTTTCACTTGTCAGTTTAAAAATAAAAAAATGCTAATTTTACAAAATGTCAACATGTAACATAATTTCAGCCATATTTTTTTACAATTTTTTGTTTCTCTGTACCTTGTAATTCTGTTATTTTGTAATTCACTAGTATGCTACCATTACTTTGTAACATTATTTTGTGAATAACGGTGCTGGTTGCGTGATTAATTAAGAGAAAAAATTTCAAACAAGGAATATTTTGTAACCTATTGTTGCGCAATTGTTTGTTGTCCTGAATAAAATAAAATAAAAATTATTAGATAAAAATTAATCCTTATTCATTACAGCGATAGTTATAAGGCTAATAACACTTTGTACAAGGAGACGCCGACCGTCTGCGTCAGACACGCGTCGCCCTATAGGTTTGCCGAAAGTAGAGTCGGAAAAGTGTATGCAGACATTGCCGTTCAATATTAAAAATGGAAGAGTCGAAGATCGACAGCAATCGGGTGCGCGCGCGCAGTCAGTGGCCCGCAAGTCGCCGCGTCGTGCGCTCCGCTCTCCGAGACGCTCTTATAAACGAGCGCGCCGCACCCGACTCATTTTCCGAACGCACTAACTTACTACCATCTAACTGATGCGAACATTAAATAAATACCGATTTATTGCATAAAAATAAAGAGGATTATTTTATTAATACCGTATTTAATACAAGATTCGAATTTCAACCTATTCGACACGTGTTTATATATAGTTCGCGCGAACAGAATACGGTGTTGCTGATCCACGTTTTTCACTGCGAGTGAATAAATAAATTAGCGAGCGACGAAGTCGCGAGAAATTTCACTTTTTACCGGCAAGGATACTTCAACTTGTCTACGGACTGTCTATATCCACGCAGCGAAGATTTAATCATTCAAGTGAGTATTCACCCTTATACTCAACTTTTATATTTTAGTTATGACTTGTTGGTTTATTAAAATATTTTTTAATCTTCTCAAGCTTATCACGATCATAATAAAATATATATCTGCAAACTGTTCTTCCAGTTTGTTTTGTTTTTCCAGTAGATATGAATGAAGTCAAAACCAGACGTTCTACTTATTCGGTTCATAGAAAACGATTTTATTTTCTATTTTTAATGACGCTGATATTTCATTAGCAATATAGTGAACTAGAAATCGTATTTTCTGACGTAGCAACATACACAAAAGCCAAGCAAACCAATGGGTGTGCAAATATTGTGTAACTCGTTAATATTTGTTCGTAGACATTATCTAGTGGCAGATGTGTTAGATAATCCGAACTAGACGGAAATTTAATTGACCATAAGTGCTTTCTATTTATACAGTAGTTAATGTATACAATCAGAGTACACGAGTAGACACACGTCGATATCACCTGAGCAAATTAGCTTTATCCCACATTTCTGTGTTCCTATTATAGACGAATTCTTGTCCGACAAGATATAAATAATTTGTCTCATGATGTAGCATATAATTATGCGTATTCAACGTGATAATGTCTAAGATTTGCATTAAAATAAAATAAAAGAGCGAATTGCGTTAATATATTAATTAGATATTCTTAGTTTATTCTGTGAATGCTAATTTATGAAAACCCACATTCGTTACTAGGTGGTCCGGAATTAGTTCATAAAATTACAGTTTGCTTATTTATCAATAATGTGATGCCTAAATTAGTCAATATAAACATAACTGTCAAGGACCTATAGGTAGTTAATTAACCCGTTCATATATTTAGAACTTTTGACTAGCGACTGACACCGACATGCAACAACGATTTGCTCTTTAGTGAAGGACAGCTGCTGCTGTTGATTTCAAAACTAGTTCAGGTTTTCCGAAAAATATACATATGTTAATAAAATCATGTATTGTAAGTACCTATAGCTTGAATTTCAAAGATAGAAGAGTATATCTCTAAAATTTTTAATGATTAAGTACATGGTTTTAATAATTAATACACTGATCGTCCCGAATATTGCATGTAAATGAATAATCACTGTCAAATTAGGCACCGATATGTCTCCGATATATCTCTACCACCGTTAAACTCTGGATGGTTTGTGTGGTATATTTCACTCTTTTTAATTCATTTATAATTTATCACAATTAAAAAAACCGATTATAGCACTATCATTCGGGTGCATGACCTATCGATGTTTAACATGTGAACACGACTTTAATTAATGTAAATAACAATAATAGATTATACTTCTAGATCCGTCATAAGATTTTTATGCCTTTTAACGAACAATAAATTAATTAATTTACATACATTTAAATTGAGCGATTATATTATCTAAGGATGGGACAGTAAAATTAGTTTCATAGTGAGGTTAGTATATTTGCAGAATTATGACTTAAAAAAAATTACCTGTTGGTTCGTAGGCCAAGAAGCATTTTGTTTTGTTATAGCGGAGTGTCTTAACCTAACAAGTGAGTACTTAGTCATACGAATAAGACCAATATAGTTAGGGATATATATATCGATCTATTTGCCCGTTAACGCACTATCTTCAAAATAACTACATATTAATAATTTACATGGCCTTTTTCAATTTAGATGAGCATGATGTCGGATCTGATTTCAGTATATACAAAGAAATTGCATAATATATTGCAGATAAAACAATTGCTAGTCTTAGCATTTAATATTGTTTTATTTATTTTTGTACATATTATATACAATTCAGTCGTGTTGATATTACGAACGTGTTAACTCGTATTTTGTAACAATATATTTATCAAATTGATAAGGTCGAATGAATTTTACGATCTTGTTCGTATTTTGTAGACAGATAATACAATGGGCGGTTTTGAAGGTGAATGACCAGTATTTCACACACATTGTGCTAATTTTCGCGCTTGTCATTAGTTAGCTGAATTTGTTTCACGTTTCCTTTTGAAAAGACCTTGCAAGCCGACTCGTTAATTGATCTTGCAGTCTACGGTTTGTGTAATTCAAGAACCTACTTTTCTCATTTCATTGTAGATACCTATATGAAACATGAGTGTTGATATCTACCCAGTAGATGTTATAAATATTTGTTAAGCGCCAGTAGGATGACGTTACTGCAGTTCAAATTTCCTGGAAGCAATTTCAGAGCTGTGTCTAAATCAGCAAGATTCAGCTGATTTGTGTGGCTTCTTTCTAAATATAAGTACGGCAAGTTTATTATTTTTACCGTAATTATATTACTTATATAGAAAAGTAGGTTTAGGATTATGAAAGGGCTTTGGACGAAATCATTAGTTTTAATTATTATTTTATTATATTTGTTTTTGAAACGTTTCTAAGTAGGTAAATGAGTTAAAACGTGTTTCACTTTCTTAAAAAATAAAATTGTCATAAAAAAACGCTTCCGCTATGAAATTTTATATATACTGTAGTTGCATATCTTATTTAAGGAGCACTGTGGGGTTTTAGTCGGTTCCTGTCCAATAGAACTCATAATACGCTGCACATCTAATGATAATACAGAGGTCGAATACTTAACAGAAACATAAGCTCCAGTTCATGCTAAAATAGGGATAAAATGGTCGATCACAAAAGCGTTTTTACAAAACTTTGAAACACTTTTAACGAAATCTAAATAAAATGTACACAAAGGAACGTCTCATTTAATATTTATCAACATAATATCCCAATACTAGGTAATGTTCGCATAATACTCGCATTAACCCCTAGAAGTAAAGTGAGCGCTCGCGCAAGCTTTTAATTATAGTGTATGACTTGGCTTCAAACTTGTAACCTCTCGAGTATAAACCATAATTTTTCTCTTGCTGCTACCTAACCAAGATAGAAGCTCCTTTGTAATACTTTAATAACACTGATTATTTAGCTACCTTAGCTGTTGAGTTACCTGTTGCTATGTTACTGTGTATAGACAATATGCCAAAGAGGTTGATCGCCTTGTGTGTCACTTAAAAAAGGCATGTTATAGGACCAAATTATATTAGTTTCATTGTCAAAACTCTTTCAGACCTATTGACCCGATGTTCATCGAGCCATTTAATACTGTCACAGCTTGGCCACCCCGCCAGGCAGTTTGTATCAATTAAATCGTCGTTGTTAATTTTCGCATTAGGCTCGTGAGAACGAATCGCTTCGATCGTTGAGGTCGGACGGTCAATGATGTGGCGACAGACCCTTGAGAGGAAACACACTTCATAATTGCGCTAACTTGGCAGCTATATATTAATATGAATAATATTAATTACTGTCAGCTATGTAAATTCAACGTTAAGTCTGTTCACATGTTGGTTTCGTTAGGATGTCGTTTGGTTTTTATTTATGTAGATGTTTTTATTTAATGCGTAATATCATGTCCGGTATAGTACATCCACTACTGGCTTTTTAATATAGGATTAAAAGCAGTATAATTGTCACAGTAATTGAAACCCGCATTTTGTTATCAATTTATCATTTAAAAGCTAAAACTAGACTAGAAAATGAATAATAATAATATTTTGAGACCACTCGTACTACACAGAGTTTTCTAGACCAAAACCAAGCATAGCTTGCGCTATGGGTTTTAGGGCACGAAGAGACCTATTTACATACATTTTTATTTTAAATACATACTTATTTTACATAGAAACATCTAGACCAATGCAAATAAACGTATTCACGCATACAAATATTTGCACTGAGAGGGAATTGATTCTGCGAACCCCGACCTTGCCGTCGAATGCTCTTCCGCCGCGCCACATACCATTCGACGATTTTTCGTTCCATTCAAGTGTTTAAAATATAAAACTGTTCGAATGCATTCTTTAAAATGTATTTGAATTTAGAACTGGCAGACAGGTGTAAGATTGCTCGCAACGAATCTGCTTGGATACACATGAGTTTAGGTTATAATTTCTCATATAATTTTTTGCTGAAAGATTGCCCTATAAAGCGCTCTAAATATCCATTCGTTGCCATTGCAATTAACCATTGATACCATTCATATAACATTTCCTAAAATAGGTATTATAATACAATAAAGCTTAAGACTTTTTTTCTTTTATTGTTTGTTTGTTTAAACGCGCTAATCTCTGGAACTACCCGTTGAATTCGAAAAGTTATTTTTGTATTGGTTAGAGTATTCATTGAGGAAGGTTATAGGCTCTGTAACATCGCGTTACGACCCTAAAGAGCGGAGCAGTGACCATAAACGTGGGTAAGATTGCGTAGTACGGCTAGTATTCAATATAAAAGTATTGTCCGTGTGGGTTTTTCGAGAGTTTTGTGTTTATATTTGATTATTGTCACTAATCGGATTTTGAGTATTTTATAAATCTGTCTGTTTTTTATACGTATCTTTTAGTTTAATTTGTTTCAACACTTACCTCTGCTTACTGCGTTAACTCGTAACTGCGAACATTGTAAGGTTTAAGTGTTTTGTGTGTTGTTTGTTGTTGAGACCCTTGGTCAAGACGCCCCATTTTGTCTATAGGATGGGCTTTGTTGCCACTTTGCGCCTAGACTGTATAATTTTCTTCCTTTTTCATATAGATATAGTCTTTTTATGATGTATTTATAAAAAAAATAAGCCGTACAAGATTATGAATATTTATAACTGGCAGTAAGCAATGCTTGCATTGCTTTTCGCCGAGTGAGTAAAGTTACTGGAGGCCCTAACCTTTCCCTCCCCCCTCTCTCTCCCTCTCTCCCCCTCTTCCACCATTCCCCTACTCCATCCTTAAAAGCCGGCAACGCACTTGTGACTCGTCTGTTCGTTTATACAATAAAGTTTACGATATAAATTCAGTGCACCTACTTCACCCGTTTCTGCACCACCCTAGGGTAGACTGGTAGAGAATGCTTATGGCATTAAGTCCGCCATTGTCATTTTTTGTGCATAAAGTTTTAATAAATAAATATGACAGTCTCAGAAATATAAAGTTGAACGAAGTCACAAACTGTTGTTTTGTTTTAATTACAAAAATTCATGGATTTACCAAAGTCGCGGTTAGCTAATGTTGTTTTAAATCCGTTCAGGTAAGACGGAGATGTAACAAACGGCAATATAATTTATGCAGATTTAGAAATGTTTTTACTGATACAAGTCTGTGAGATGTTTTATATCGTGAGCACCAAGGCAACAGAAAAACGATAAAAGAGCTTCGGCTGGATTACGTCAATGAAATGGGTTAAATGGACAGAAGCAATAAATGTAGCCCTCGCCGTGAACTCGCGACGAGCGGCCCGCCCGAAGGCCGCAACACCGTAACATCAGAACACTCTTTGTAAATATTGATTAAAACATACACTATTTAGCTTTTCTCTTCTACTAATTCATCTGATTTAATAAAATCTTATTTACATAATCCTTATCGTTATAATCGCTTAATTTGCTCATTATTATCATTCTATAACTACTTCTAATGAGCAATTTATTAAGAAATGAAGAAGCTCGTAGCTTCTGTTAACATTTTCATAATTTTATGAATCGGAATATGTAGATTTAAACGTTATAAGAACTTTAAGGTTTGGTAAATTAATTCTAAAAGTACTTGGTTGACCCCAAAATTCTCGTTTTCTCACACTGCAAAGCTATTTAAGAGCAGGTCCAGAATACCAATCGGTAGCGTCACTGGCCTTAACCATTTCCAGTTAAATTAATCTCTAAACGGAAAGACGAGACCGAATGTAACGATATAACTTTACGTGACTTAAAGAGTAAAGACTTTATTAAAAATTAAAACACGCCTTTACTATTTTTATTAAATACTTTTTTGTTAAATATTATACCATCGTAAGACGAAGAAGTTCTAGAGACGTACCTATGTACGTCTCTAGAACTTTCTATAACAAGTTTTCACGCTAACTCACTATCATTAGTTTTATGTTGATTAATGCTAGAATAAAAAGGTTTTTAATGAATAATTGTGAGGGTAATGGCACTACTTATAAATGCTGGTTTACGTTTTGTTTAATTTGGTGAAATCGTATCATAGAATGGCCGAAAAAAACTTTAATTACCAGAACCTTTAAGTACCAGAACTTATAAACAGGGCCACGTTTGTAATAGAAATGTTAAAGTTATTTAAAATATAAAAATATTGTTTTGAGTGAGAGATCGCGGGTTGGCAGTAATGAGTCCGAGCATCGCATTGAATGGTAATGATAACAGCGGTCGTTGAACGACGACTCCCCTGAACTTGGCAGTGCGGCCTTCGTCTTCATACCGTCTTATTGTTGAATATACAAGGTATTGTTACGTCAACATTTTTGGATGTAACGTTTTAAATTTTGAACAGTTCAGTTCGACGAATGTAGAACGGCTGTTCCTCTTAGAAACATATAACCTAGAAAGAATATTCGGTTTGGATTTTTTATCTGAAATTTAAAGTAGACTTTTAATAAATAACGTTTATTTATTAAAAGTCAGTTTGTGGTTTTAAAATGTCGGTCGTTATTTACGTGAATGCACTTCTAGCCCAAGATTTAAATCGTTAGATATGCTTAACCATACTTAGATCGCGCGTAAAAGTGTCCATGTTCATGTGAACTAGCCCACTTAGACCGCATTAGTCGTTCGTAGTAGTACATGTCGCACGTTGCGTCCTGCAGGCATCCACATAAACACACACACACACAAAATGATATTATGAGATTATTTTGTTTTCATTGTGCTCTCTTTTTGTACTTGTTATTGTTGATTTTAGTTTTCTAAAAGCGCATTGAACTTACAACAAGTTTAACCCAAGATAAGGAACAACTTGAAAGTCAGCGCCGCGTTTTTTGTTTTAATAAAATTAGTATTACTTATTTAAGACAATGTGGACTTAGGGTCTATATAAAAAAAGGAGAGCAAAAAGTTTATGTGCTTAATACTTACTTTAGTCATAAAAATAAATATGTATACATTTTAAATTTCAAAGTAAAGACAAAAATTCAATTGAATGCTCATACGAGCTGAAAACTTTTGGCTCGTGTTGATAACCTTGGAATGAAATGCCTAAATAAATGACTGTAAAAATGTAAATTTATAGATGTATAATAAATTAGTTACGAACATGTATCATATTCATGGTAGCGTAATGAACGATTCTCCATTATAAAGATAAAATCAATCGCATATCGTTTACAATGAATATTCTTTAATTTTTCAACATGCCGTAGGTGTATGCATTATACATTTTAATTAAAATCCCCATACATGGCGCCCCCAAGTAAAACATAATTAATGTTTTCTAATGAATTCTCCTCAGCAATCAAGATTTATTTAGTACATTAATTTTTATAGCATATATGGACATTCAATCACATTTTCTAAGTGAAACATAGTTTAAATTTATTATAACAATTATCATAAAACTATAAATAATTTTGTTTTCGTTTAACAGAACAAGTTTGTTGTTTCAGTTTAATTAAGGATTATTATAAATTTCCATCAGTATCCTTGGTATTTGTTGCCTACAAGCTGTTCCCCGCGACTTCGTTCGCGTGGGAATTCAAATTTTGTCTACGGGAACCCATGTTCTGCTCAATTTTCCTAATTTTTACTTTCGTAAGAACCTTCTAGAAAGTATTAGAAAACATTATAAGATGAATGAAATCGGCTAAGTCGTTCTCCAGTTATAGCGTGACCAAGGGAAATATTTGTTTTTTAGGCATTTATTTGTGTCAACTCTCTCTCGTATTCTCTTTTTAAATACCTAACGTTTGTATTTTTGAAATCGCGGTTGGACTTTAAAAAATTGCCATAATTTTCTAGCGTACATTTTCAAATATAACCACACCTTTCGTAACACGATCTCTACACAGCGCGGTATGTAGTACTTTAGGAGTTAGGAACTAAGTCCACCATAATATTTTTTTTCTGTGGAAGAAAAGTAAATAAAATCGTGAAAACCGGCAGTGAAGCAATGTTCGCGTTATTTTTCGTCGAGTTAGTGAAGTTACCGGACACCCTAACCGTTCCCTCTTCTCCTCTTCCCGCCTCTCCTCACCCCCCCCCCCTTTCCCTCTCTTCCCCTATTCCCACCTAAAAGGCCGGCAACACACTTGTGACTCTTGAGTTCCAGGTGCCAATGGACGGCGGTAGTCACTTACCATCAGGTAACCCGTCTGCTGGTTTGCCACCTATGTCATAAAAAAAAAATTCTAAAACATATGCGCAAAGTAAGAACCTTGTTAATACGTGGGCTACTCTGAAAATTTCGGGAATCAAGGAAGTGGCACAACTTTACTATTTAAAAATGTATTTATTGCTTTTCGGAGTATTCTCCGCGAAATTTGACACATTTTCCATACGATGGAAGCAATCATTGAAGCAACCATTCCATTCGGAAGTTGGGGTCTCCAAAATGGCCGTTTTGTAGGCGTCCACAGCTTCTTCAGGTGATGAAAATCTCTGACCACGCAATTTATTCTTTATTTTAGGGAAAGTATAGAAATCATTAGGGCTTAGGTCGGGACTGTACGGCGGATGGTCTAATAATTCTATGTTTTCTTGCTCTAAAAACTCTTTTGTTCTGTGCGCGGTGTGAGAACTCGCATTGTCGTGATGGAGGATGATGCGGCGGTTGCAGTTCTCTTTACGGAGTTCGGAAACGACCTGTGGCAAACAAATGCTAGCATACCATTCTGCATTAACCGTTCTTTGTCCCTCAAGAGGAATAGTCGCAACATGGCCGGTTTTGGAGACAAACGTGGCCACCATTTTTTTTGCAACACTCCGTGAATGAACAATTTTATTTGGCTTTAACTCATTTTCGAACACCCAAACTCGTGACTGGTTTTTTGTTTCCAGTTTGTACGCGTATATCCAGGACTCATCACCTGATACAATGTTGTATACAGCATTTGAGGATCCTGCGTGGAATCTTTCGAGAGTTCTGACGCACCAAGTAACGCGAGCCGCTTTTTGCTCTTCACAGAGCAAATGCGGTATCCATCGGGAAAACAACTTTTTTACACCTAATTGTTCATGCAAGATTATTCGTATTTGACTCATGCCAATGTCTAAATTTGCCTGAATTTCGCGGTATGTCACATGTCGATCTTCCTCAATCAGCTTACGCACAGCATCAACGTTTTCTTGGGTGACTGCAGTTTTTGGACGACCTTGACGGGGATCATCACTGAGCTTGACACGTCCACGTTGAAATTCAGCAAACCAGCGATAAATTGTGGTTTTGGATGGGCCTTCATCACCAAATGCAGAAAGCATCCGGTCAACACACTGGTTTTGTGTTAAACCGCTTCGAAAGTCATAATAAATCATCGCCCTTGAATTTTCTCGAGTCAATTCCATTTTCTCAACGACTAAACAAGTTTGAGAAGACCTTGTGAGAAGACCGAGAATCTTTTTTTTAAATAAATAAATGGTATTCGATTTTTAAAACCAAGGAGTTTTCAATTAAAAAGATTTTAATATGATAGGAATAGTGGAAATATTCCATTCCCGATACTTTTAGTGCAGCCTATGTGTGTAACCAGAAACCGCACATAATAGACATTTTTTAAAAGGGGACGTTGTCCATCATCACGCTTGTCTGGGTACTTTTAACATCTAGGTCCTGTCCGTGACACGTTTTACGAACCTAATTAGTTCGTTCACGTGTCATGTGTAATATTTAAGATAATTATGTTATTTAAACAAATATCACTAACATCTTAAGGAAGTTGACGCATTAGTACTATTCACGTGCTGCACATTATCGTAGTACGCGAAGTAATGCTCGGTATGGTAAAAAGTACACCGAGATAAGCCGGGAAAGAAATAGGAAACCAGTTCAAGTGATTCACTTTGCAGAGTTTATATACAATGTCATTGACAAATATAGATTGTATTGATTGTATAAATCATATATTCATGTCATCAAGCGACATTGTAATAGGAAAAGTAATAACACACAAGTCATCTTACGTGTGGAAATATAGTACAGTATATACATACATTGTACATATCTAATTATATATACACATACATTTACGTTCGCTTTGGATATCCATAATTGGTTGGAAGTTTATTTTAAAGGAATTTTTTTATTATATAGTTTTGGTAATGTTGGACCCACATATCTATACTAATATTATAAAGCTGAAGAGTTTGTTTGTTTGTTTGAAAATTTATTTTAGTGTTGGATAGCCTATTTATCGAGGAAGGCTATAGGCTATAAAACATCACGCTACGACCAATAGGAGCGGAACAGTGGCCATAAACGCAGATGAAACCGCGGGGATTGCTAGTTATACATATAAACAAAATATACCTATTGTGAAAATCACGCCTTCATAAAACGTCTGTGTGATTTGTAGTTCGCAACTATGTTGGTCTAGATTTGGGTCGTACGTGATTATATCCGAAACTGTAAACGAGTTCTACTCTAAATTTGTTAGGACCCGTATAACTGGCCTCAATTACTTTAATAATTTTGAACCGTTAAAGACCCGTGTATTTCGGACGGCCTATATTGGTAAAGACATAAATACCGCACTATGTTCTTGATATTGTATGACTTGAACATTAAATTTTCTCAAACAGTTTCCCATCGTTTGTATGGACAGTAATCTGGCATATTGGCCTACTTTTTTACAGTTCAATAAAACATTTCCTCGACTGGTTTCCCTGAACTTGCACGCGGTCGCTGTGACGCTTACCGGCGGGCGAAAATAGATCAGAGATTCATTTGTCGATATGCTAAATATATTGTAATTTGGGGACGGAAACATGACCTTTCAGATCTTTTTCTAAAATCAATCGAAGCGGATGAGGATACAAATACAAAATGGCAGACGGATCAATTCAAAGCTATGTAAATAACTTACAGGTATGGAGGATAAAGGAGTCCTACCTTACGATATTTTTTTCATCGTCCGAGGACTACTACATTTACTGTAATACTGTATTTCTTATGTCATCATGTCTCCAAAAAGCAAAAGGGTGTCCTTAAAGTACAATTTGAAGCTTAGGAGCGTAGCGTAGGCAAAATCCGAAAACCACAAAGATACATATTTATTACTATTAACAGATAGATTGAATATTATGTATATTCCCTTCACTATAGACAATTGCATAATATTTTGAAATCACCAGCAAAACCATAGTTTTTCAAAGGCAATTTCTGTAAATAGTTTGTAAATGAATTAAAAACAAAATACAAACTACAAAAAGTATAGCAACTATAAATAAGGCTGATAGCAACTGTATTTGTATTATATTTAAAAGCCACACCACGCCCGTAATAAGTTTGTACTTTTGTTTCGTCACTATGTAGATACTAAGGGGTCATGTGTTTGTATTATACATATTTTTGTGGCAATTTCTTCTAGAAAGGTACTAATAATATTTGAATATACTGTTAAAATATCATTTGCGCGTTCAATATTTTGAATAGTTGGTAGGAAAAGACGTATGACTTTTATTTCGGGGCAAGAGAGGCATGCAAGAAATGTCATAAAATTTTAACCGCCGAACGTATGCAGATGTTGTTATTTGCTTACATTTGATTTAGAATTTTTTTTTTTTTCGTTATGGTGACTCGTAATTAAACGGTTACTCATAACAATTACAATCTAGACCTTGAGGCTAATAAGTACTTTAAATTTAACTTAATTTGCTAAAAACTTACAAAGTTAAGAATGTGTCCATTGGCACTTTTCTTATGGTCTCTATTATCATGGTAAGACACTTTGTTCTTGTGTTCTTTAAGAGTCACTGCACTACTTAACACTAACTTCACTAAACTAACTCAAAGGCTTAGTTCTTTTTAGCCTTCTAACTACGTCCATGGTGTCAAGGAACTGGATAGCCTCAACGTTCACATGTTCAAGAAGCCTTTGTTCATGTGCTTCGGCGTATTGTTTTATTACTTCACTGACAAGATCTACTCCTAGGTATCGATGGATGTCATCATTTCTAACGTACCAGGGAGCATTTACTATACTCCGAAGTACCTTATTTTGGAATCTTTGAATGATTTCAACGTTAGTTCTTTTTGTGCAGCCCCAAAGTTGAATGCCATATGTCCATACAGGCATGAGAACTTGCTTATATAAAAGTATTTTGTTATCCACTGACAAAGTAGAATGTCTACCAAGTAGCCAGTACATGTTTTTGTAGCGTAGGTCTAAGGCTTGGCGTTTCTTTTTGACATGAGCCTTCCAGCGAAGTTTTGCGTCTAGCGTCATACCCAAGTATTTCGCCGTATTTTCATTTGAGATATAAAAAAAAAAGATTGTTTTGGATTTACAAGTGCGTAGGGAGATGTAGGTTTCACCTGGCTTAAGTATTAAAGATTATTTTTTGCAGACTTTGAAAGTAAAATTTCCACACATTTATTTCATATCAAAAACCGTATTATAATTAAATAAGTTATTTTTACACTGTATAAAATATATTAAATGTTATAATTTACTGAAATGAAACTGACAACATGACCTAACCGCGTTTTCCTCATGATGACAATCTCCTTACGTCAAATACATCAATGATGAAAGCTCATATATATGGTTGTAGTAGAATTTTATTGCTTTATTTTCATTCTAACAGGTTTACATTTACGAAGATGTTGAAAGATTGGGTACATCGTTTTGCAATCATTCATTCATTCGTATCAATAAAAATGAGAGACTCTTGTTTATATTGTTGTGCAACTTGAAATATTGGTTACATATTTATAAAGCATAATGAGAAAAATATTTCGTTCTGACCCCTTCAACGATTTTTTTCTTTTAACTGTACCTTATCGAGATAAATTTATATCGAGTGCCTGTCTAATACGATTCTAGACACATCAATCATATCGTGATACAAAAACCGGAGTCGAAACGTCTGTCACCGCGAACGTCAATCGCTTATCACTGCGGATGCTATTACTAGCAAAACCCGGACTGCACGGTGCACCTGACAAAGTTTACTAGTAGAAAATTGATAAATCGACATGATAACGATGCCTGATATAATTTCGTGTTATCATAATCTAACTTTTGACGTAAACGCTGATAACAAACTTTCAGTTGCATTTAACACTACTAACACGGTAACACGGTCTCTCAAGGTCATCATTTCAATGTACATTACTAGCTTTTGCCCGCGGCTTCGTTCGCGTTAATATAGATATTGTTAATCAATTCAGAGATCCTGGGGACCAGTACTTTTTTCTGGATGAAAAGCTTTGTCCTTTTCTGAACCCCTGACACTGTCTACGCAAAATGTAAAATTTTCATGATGTAAAAATTTCATTGAGTAGTTAACACATGAAAGTGTAACAAACAAACAAACGTTAAAGTTATAGAGTAAAAGTGGGAATAGTGAACCAGTCGATCCGGAGCTTCTGATCAGATCCGATCCGATCAGAAGTAGTAATAGTTTGAATTGTCTTTAAATCTTCTCGAATATATAGTTAGTGGTAACTTTGAATAAGGATGGTTTTTGACCGTTTTTTTTTTATTTTTATAGGAAGAAAACGGTCGTTTCAAATTATCATCGACATCTTAAATTTAAAAGTAAAAAATCGGACAAGTGCGACTCTGACTCGCGGATCGAGGGTTGTTAATTTCAATGATACCTCCACGCATTCCTGAGAAAACGGGGCCGTGATAGACAGTCAGACGGACAAAACACTGATAATTAAAGGACAATTAAAGTTATTTTTTTCTTTTTGTACGGCACCCTAAAAAAAGGTAATTAACATTGAAATAAAGTAGTTATGTGGAAATTTATTGAATTTTAGTTTTTATACGCCGTCGTTAACAACTTTTTCTTAATTTTTATACGAACTGTAACGACTTCGAGTAAAATAAATAGAACTCTAGCCCAGTCAACCTAGCTGTTTTCTGATCGAAAATGGATATTTCGATTACCACGCATTTTTATTTTTGGATAAATAGAAAAAAAATGCGCTTATTAAAAATTTCGATACCCGCAGTCTGGATAAGAGGGGCGTCATATTTTTTAACAATTTAATGAAAAAAAGGTGTGCCTCAAAATGTCGTTATAAAATTGGTTAAAATCGATATTTCTAAAAAAATCCAACAGGTTCATAAACTTAAATGGTTTTATGAATTTTCTAAGCTGCTCCGACTAGTTTTAGTAGTTTAGAAAAAAAAATGGCGCATTTTGCAATTAAGGCTAAAAAATAAAATGATCGATCGTTAATAATTTCAAAAGTTTAAAACCGATCTAGCTAAAATTTGTAGCACATCTGCATAAATTTGTAAGCACATTTGTATTATCACAAGCTACAATGTCAGAAAGTTTCAGACTTCTACGTACGTTCCTTTCAAAATTATGAAATGTTGAAAAAAACGCTCTTTTTTAACTTTGACCTTTCTTTGCTGTTAAACAAAAGCATTTAGTGACTTTGAACAGGTCTCATTTTGTAAGTAATTTAATGGAGAACAGAAATGCTTTGAGCACAAATGACGAAAAACATGCTGAAAACGAAATATCACACGAAAAGTAAAAAAAAAGTATTTTTTTGCCATTAAATTGTAAAAAAAAAATACGCCCTCTTGTCCAGACTGCGGGTATCGAAATTCCTAATTAGCGCATTTTTTTTACTATTTATCCAAAAATAAAAATTCGTGGTAATCCAAAATTTAGGTATTTTAGTTCCTTGACGGCTACTCTTGTTATCTCTCAGTATAAATTAACATTATTTTTATGAACTAATTCGTTTCTAACGATTACTACAGAAACAGCCGTTGATTAGTATGGCGCCGCGCCCAGTCATGACGAATATGTATTTAAAGTTACAAGCAAAGTTTATCCTAAGGTCTCATAACGATAAAACCTACATCACTCGCTTTGTAATAATTAGTTCTTTATCGGTGAAAATTTATTGTGAATGTACGTACAGAATGGTTTTTGATACTAATAATAAGCATGACCTTAGGTCGTCATGTTTATTATTTAAAAATGTAACTGTATTTTAATTATTTTTTAATAATCATACATGTTATGTTTTAATGATCTTCTTGAATGTAGAATAGGGTGCTCCTTATTTTTTGGCTTTTGGAATGTAACCGAAACCTATGTCAACCCGCCATTCGCTTCTATCACCTAAGAAACATCTGATTTTTAATTTTTTTTAGATAGGGTTTTAGGGGTGCTTCAGCGCCTTCAGCTGTGTATGACAGTATTCTTTTCTGGGACTTATATAAAAATAATTACCTAAATATTGACCCCTAAATATTATAATTTTATAAATATGCAAATAATTATTTTATAGTTTTTTGTGTCTTGGAACAGATTCATAAAAGAGTCATAAAAGGATGATGCGCGAAATATTATAAAAAAAATTTTTTTTTAACCAAATAAGAAGTACCGTAATGTAGAACATTCAACAAGATGTTTAAAGCATACAGTTTACGTCTTGTCTTCTTCTCGTATTCTTATCTTCTTTTGCTGCATGCATTGTCGTGTTGTGTTGTTGTGGTTATGTATATCAAAATTAGATATTTCCTTTGAAATTGGGGTTTTATAAAAAACAAATATTTTATTTTTATTTTTATTATTGTCATATATATACACATATACACTTCAGCTACAAGTTCGTTAATGCTTTCGTTACAGAAATCGGGAGGGAAATAAATATTTTAATTTATTCAAGGCACTTTCCAAATCCCAATCGAGTATGAAAAAGAAAACAGAGACATCAAATAAAAATCACAAGACGTGAAAAAAATTAACTGATTTCCCTAACAAACGTCATAATCATTATAAAATTAATTGGAACTCCTAATAACATTATTATTGACGAACCAATGTTTAATATTGTAAAAACGAGATACGAGTATATAGTAAAACTTATGTTTTGCAGTATCCGTTCGGCATTCTGCTGAGTTACCTACTGCTACTTTGATTAAACTAGATAGTATACGTATTGTATATCTTCATGAATTGTAAAACTTACAAAATGTGTAAAACAACTTTATTAAAAATATGTTGTTCTATTCGTGTCATAAATATCGATAAAATCGATAGTTGCAAATCATTAATTGAGTAGCCTACTTCTTAAATACTTTCATTTAAATCTCAATGTGATCACCATAATACATTAGAAATCTTGTGAAACTCGAATTGATTGCAGAACAAGACGCAGCAGGCATAATTTGATCGTAATATAAGTTTGACAGAAATTTATATTCGCACATAAATAAGCTTACATAAATTAGTTGTCCAATAATTTAATTGTGTGCAAAACTCCTTTTTTATAGTGAATTTCTCGTAACAACAAATTTAGCACTGTAAACTAAAAAAAAACAAATATTAACATTAATATTAATTGGATTATTCTTGTAAACTTATAACCCTATGACATCGCCTGGTCTTGATCTGTAGCAAATCCAGTTCATTTATATTCTTCGGAGAGAATGCCGACACCTCCACTTTTTTTTCATAAGTAAATAGCTATGTTAGTCTGTTTTAGTAAGTGATTACGTCAGTGGTTCACGAAAAGTGTAATAACAGGTGTCCTGCTACTTAACGAGCCAACGTGGAATTACATTTTCTAACACAAACAAATATACCGCAGTATGAACGCAAACACTAGATCCTTTTGCGTTAATTTATAAAGCTTAAAACGTTAATTCAATAGCTTTACAGGAAAATTATCAACCAATTTATCGTATAAAACTATATTTTTAACCACGTCAAGTTTTAGTAATCGCGGCAGTTAAAATAAATAATAGATAATGTTAGACAGGTGGCCTTGCAGGGTCATTACCATGAAAATTATAAGATAACGCTTATCGCAACTAATGTTAAAGAACTGATCACTACAATTTACACAAGTAACGTAGGTTTGCGACTTTACATGTTTGTTTTAACAGACTGTTATAAATTAGGTCTTGACTTTGTTAGAGTATGGCTGGGTTCACATATGGATCCCATTTTTTTTTAACAAAATAAACTTGCAGATATGTTCAAACATTTTTGTAGTAACTAATGAAGTAACGCAGAAGTTTTTTATTTACTTCCATGTTTTTCAATTACTTCTGCATAAGGTAAATATTTAAATTTTATGCTTGAGACACCGTATTGCCTCCTAGGTACAAACTGTGAAACAATGGTAGTATAGTAGTAATAGCTATAGTAGTAATGGTTGTTAACCTGATACCAGTCAGTGCCACACTTATGCCATTTCGTACTACTGATTTGGCCGATAGCCCCTTCATATCCATACTTATAAATAGTAATATTTAATTATTCTAAACATTAACCGATAAAGCGAATATTTTGTAAGAGAAAGCTGTAATTAATTAAAGTATAGGCAATAAATAGTAAGGATGTTGACAGAATTCGTAAATTTGTCCGGAAGTGTCTAATAAAATCTATATACTTAAATAAAAATGAAATGCCGTTAATTAGTAAGCGCATCACTTGAGATGTATGTCATTACAGGTAGGATGCACTGGTTGAATGTTCTGGTTTTTAGGGATTGTGGGATCGGTGACTCCAAGATATAACGTAGCTTCCTTCCCATACGCCGCCAGTCAAGACGAATTCTTCTGTCGGCCTCTCAATCGAAGTTGTGCCGGCCGAGTTGCATAGTTTGGCCGAGGTAGACATATTCTTGCACAACCTCGCGAGAAGCGCCATTTATGACCACGGGACTCGGGGATACATGCCTACTATGCATGACTTTGGTCTTACCAATGTTCACCCCAAGTCCCACTCGTCTTGAGGAATCGTCCAGAGTGTTCAGAATTCCTTCCAGATTATGCAGAAATTCTGCCAGGGTGACAATGTTGTCTGCAAATCGCAAGTGTGAGATGTATTGGCCGTTGATATTGATTCCCCGTCCGTTCCAATCGAGTGTCTTGAAGACGTCCTCCAATACATTGGTAAACAGTTTCGGAGATATAACATCTCCTTGTCTTACCCCGCAATGCAATTGGATTAGTCTTGTACTCTGTTCTTGTACTTGGACGGTCATCGTTGCGGTTTCGTAAAGACATCTCAGCACTTGGGCATATCGGCAGTCGACTAGGCATCTATCTATCATCTGCATAGGTTTCAGGACAGCCCAGGCCTCGATGGTATCGAAGGCCTTTTCGTAGTCCACATATGCTAGGTAGAGAGGCTGATTATATTCCTCGGTCTTCTGAATTATTTGCTTTAATATGTGAATGTGGTCCATGATGCTGAAGCCTTTTCGAAACCCTGCCTGCTTCACGGGCTGGAAGTCATTGAATTTTTGGGCAAAACGATTCGAAATGACCCTCGAATAACTTGTACACATGGCTAAGGAGTGATTTTTCATACAATAATTCCATACAATGAAAACAAATTCATTAAAAGAAATATATTAAGCAATGACAACGTCTGTCAGGTTAGCTTGTAAATTAATAAAATCATTACATTTTACGTGAAAATTAATAAGCAACGTTTTATTAATTTTAGAGATAATAAATTATGCATAATCAATTTTTGTTCAGGATGACTTAACCAAGCATCGATCCTGAAATATGACCACGTGTTTCTGTTATACGTTTTCTAAACATGATGTGGAGAGTCCTCTATCCAATCCAACAGGAGGTAGGATAAAGGACTTTCCATAAAATCCTGAGTATAATAATTGGAACTGTTCCACATTTGATAGGCGAAAGTGTTATGATTCGTAAGGTTATTCAAAGGGAGAGAAAGAATAGTTAATGTGAACGCAATCGAATCGACGACCAAAAAAGATTTAGGTTTTTTTTCATTTATTTAAACAGGAATCAATGTTATTTTCTGAACGGCACAAGTGACCAAAAAACCGTAAGAAGTTAAACTGTTCTGTGATTACATAAACCTATTCTGATAAACGCCACCCTCTTTCCTATCTTATCCGTAGATAGTATCTTATCGTTTAACTAACAGAAAGTTGTATGAAAGGTACAAGTGATACTTCTAAGCGTAAACATTAGATAACAACTCGGCCCCATTCAGAGATTAATAGATTCATAAAAAGGAATATAAAGCAATGGAAAATTACAATCCATGAATAACTTTATTTTGTCGTGTTCGAACTTCTATGCGAAAGTATTTTTGTGGTTACAGACAGCGAGCAGCATCGCAGACAAAAGCTAGCTTAGGCCATGGCTTAACATTATAAAGAGTTTATTGACGGTTAAAGGCGTTATTCTCAATCATATTTTGATTAGAAGAATCATTTTGAATTAGATATTTATTTTAAACAGGAAGGTCAAATGCATCATTACAACGTTATGCTAAAACTCACAGGAGCAGAAGTGAACTACCGCTTCTGCTCTTGTGCGTCGTTTTTAAATTTAGCGCAGGTGAAATCGATGGACATAGCTAGTGCATGGTGGTTAAAAGCGGATGGAAATATATAATATTGCGATCAGCGAACTAGACGTCTGTATCAAATTTTTACAGACTTTACAATTAGGTTAGGGGTACAATTCCTGGTTCAAACGGGACCATGAACTCGTTTCATATTTGGCAGCCACGAGAGTTTATTGCAAAGCAATGAAATACGTCGAAGATATAATTTTGGTTTGTTATTTATTTTAACAACTTTCTTCCTATATACTTTCTTTCTAAATAAACATACATGATGTTTTGATTGCAGACTATTTACCGGTACAAACTGTATGATATTTGTTAATTAACAAAGGTTTTGGTCGTTATTCACAAAAAAATGTATTTTGTTCATCGTAAATGAAACTCGGTGGCATAGATGAGCTAAATATTTCAACTAAAATATTACTTATACAAAACACACGTGGTTTTTCTTAACACCATGATACTTACATTAAATAGTACCTTAATATTAAAATATGTGCTTTACTTTGCAGTATTCTTTCTTTTACCCCTGATTCAAAACCCCTTCAAAGATTAGAAAAGAGCTAATGTTCTTCTTTTTGAATTTCAGTCACATTTCCAACAAAAAACACTAAATCCAAATCGTTCCAACCTTATAGGAGCTATAATGCCACAGACAGATACATAGATACAAACGTTAAACATAAAATACCCCTTCTTTTTGCGTTGGGGATTAATAAAGAACTTGGCAAATTAGCGCACGGCCTGCATTGTAGGCGGTTTTGTTTTTCGGTATTCTTTTTTCTAAATATTAAACTTACTCATAAAATGTATACCTATTTTGTTATTTCTGTAATGTTAATAACTTTTAAAATTTATTAAAATGTTTTTGTTTAACAAATCGACAATGTTTTTATCAAAGACTACTTATGATGGTTGGATTTTTGGTTTTAAAAAAAATGCCGCTAAGTATAAATAAGCTATATATTTGTAATTATAAGGTATTGATAACGTTATACAATGTGCCTTTGATTGAAGGTTATCAACTATCATAGGTTACATTACATTCATTCAGAAAATATGTGTTTGCTTATAGATAAGATTTCACTAAATCACAACAACAAACACCAAAGTTCAATTAGCAATTAATTTTTATAAAATTATCATGAGAAAGGGATGACAAGAATTTCGTTAAAAAGTTCATTATAATCTTACACTCTTGGTATGTCTTAAATTGCACATTAATCATTTTATTAAAACATACACATTATAATAATATCTTTACTCACACTACGGTGTACACTATCCTGCTTGCAGAGTTAATTAACTTTATTGTAGACTAGCTGACCTGACAGACATTGCCATTCAAAGTTTGTTTTAATTTTATGGGAAACGGCACTTCCAGTTTTCGCCGAATTTCCCTATTTCGAGGGACTATTGTTAACATATAAAAGAAAGAATTATCGAATATTATATTATATATAAAATCGGTCCAGCCGTTCTCAATTGATGCACTTATTATCTAACAGAATTTCATTTTTATTAATATAGATAAAAGTCGCCAAATGAACCTACACTCCAACTGTTGCGGTTAAGTTCGAAACAAATTCCGTGAAACCTAAACGGTTTTAATATGAATGATCAGCAATGTGATTACGCAGGCGTCACCGCGTCGGCCGTCAACCATTTAGTGACGGCAAAATTTAGTTGCCAAGTGTTCGGTTGATGAATACGTGATGAGCGCCGCAGCAGTTTTGCGAGACTTATACCAATTTAAAGCCTAATTGAACCCATCAATGAAATCAAACTTCAGTCGTAAATTAAGTCATCGTTTTACGACTTAAAAAGCTGATTTTATTTTTGTTTAAAACAACAACTCCCACACTATGGATTTGTTTTTAAAATGTGAAATCACGAATATAAAACGGGATGTACTTTATGTACAGGTCGAAAATAATCTGAAAGTATATTTTTTATTATTAAACAAAGTAGCATAAGGTTCAATACTGCAAAAGTCTTCTTTTACACATCTACATAATTATGTAAGTAAACAAATAGACGCTCTACAAACACTCGCATACCCAGTAGTGTCACTCACACGTTGTCACATAACAGATTTTAGGCGCCGCCGCTGCTACTCACTACTAATAATAAACAACGAACTCGAAACAACAGTTGTGTGGATTGCTAAGCCTATCTCATGGTGGCCCGTTGGTCACCACGGGTCAGGGTTGGCCAGCTACTTAAAAGGAGACGAAAGAAATACTACGATAGCAATCGGTCTTCTTTAGGGACTAGGGTAGAGGTGGTTCCCCAACTCGGCTGCTACAATACGAGCAAAATTCCATATCCTTTAATTATCGAAATTCAAGTTTATTTTAGTTTTTGCTAATGGATTATGATAGTTCTGTGCATTTGCAAGTTTGATTTATTGTCGGTGTTTGGTTTATTGTGTACTGGCAGTTCCCGCGTGGCTTCGCTAGAAATAAAAGTAGCCTGAGTTATTCCTTATAACACCAGCTATCTGCTAGTGAAAGTCCCGTGGAAATCGGTAAACCCATTCTGGAGATTAGAACAAACCGACAGACATATATTTTAAAAACTGATTTTTAGGCATAGGTATTATGCAAATAACTGTATGAGCTTAAAAAACTATTATTTTGACATTACAAACAGACAATTCAATTTTATTTATTTGTATTAATCGTCTTGTTTTACAATAACCTTCTATATCAGACTTCTGCTGTTGTTTGTAATGGACGTCTTAAAATAAAATGTCGTATATATTTGTTTATTAACGACTTTATAGTTAGGTGCAACGGAATTATTTTTTTGTGCAACAGTCAGTTTCAATTGATACAGGCGAAGCCAAGAGCTAAGCCAGGGGAAAGCTGGAATTTCTAAATGTTAACAAATATTAGTAAGTTAGAGGTAAAAGATATAAATAATTTCATCCACCCACGATGTTTCAAACGGTGCCATGGACTTGCCGTAGAGCAAGATCAGCACGTTTGGTACCACGGTTGTCTCCCGACAATCACGGACAGATTTATGGTTCCTTTTCACGGCCCACGCGTTACTAGATCTCACTTTATGTAAATGGATGCATCTTATTGAAAATATAAAAACAGGCTGAGTAATCTCTGGTTTCCTCTGTCTTTGAAATGTATGCAGTATGCAATATTTATAGAATTGAAAGCTTTTAAAATATTACAGTACGAGTTGGTATCGCGATAGGTCTACCGCCCGACCTCCACAAAATAGAAGGAAGGCTAATGTTGGGCAGTAGTTTGTTTTTGTTTTATATTTTTCTGCTTTTAAGTACTGTCATCTGAATAGGGATATATCATCTATAGGGAAAGGCTAGCAACGCAATACACAGTTTCTGCGAGCATTTATAGCCACCGATAACCAATTCAGTGGCATAAAACATTACCTACTTAACACAGCGAGCTTTTTTAGAATATGTTTTTTGTAATAATTTCAAACTTCCTTCGTCTGTCTGTTTGTTACAATAGTAACAACTCATAAAGAAGATTAGTTCGTTTTGTTAGTTGTCTCTTGTCTTTCAAGTTGAAAATAAAAGATACATAAGACATGTACCTTCGTCGACTGCAAGTGGGCGAATGTCTCGAGATGTCTTAGTGAAAACAGTTCAATTTACAGCAGACGTACGACGCAACGTGCTGTGGAGTAACAATATTTGCTTTTCATTTACATTTAAATTAAATTAAATTGTAATTATATTTAGAGTAACGTTACCATTTTACTGTTGCAATTTTGAGACATTTTTACAAAATTTAGAGAGTAAACCGTTGCTGTTTTCCTTGAACCCCCTAAGAGTTCAAGGAAGACCTTGGTAGTTTGGTTATCACTGTGCACAGTTGGTTTAACTGTATTTTAAGAGAAAGTTGTATCTTTTGGGTATTCTAAAGTGAACGCTTTCATTTTCTCTAATTGTGCATCGTCGTCAGTACAGAAAATATATTTAAACCCTCTTTGGAAGATGTTGTGGCTTTAGGTATAACATTACATAAGAAAGTGTTTCGACTGTAGACGCTGTTTCTTTAAATTTCTGTAAATTACAGTGTTTAACTTTAATTACTTAGAAATCGGTATTGACCTGAAGAATATCACAATAAACCACAAGTTAGATTTGGCTTTTGTTTCAGGCCTTCCAACAAATATATATATAAACATATATTAGACATTTATTAGTATGGACGACTTAAGTTTAAATCAACCTAATGAGTCTATTATTGTAATGATAAGACAACTGTTTTGTTAACTGACCATCGAAATAAGTGTTGTGAAACTATCTACTGCCATTGTTATTCTACTACACTATACTTTTCAGGGGTAGGTATACCTAGTTAGTGAGATAATAACTTCACACATCTCGCACACGGCCGTCTGATCCCAAACTAGGCAGAGCCTGTACTATGGTCACTAGACTGCTGATAAACATACTTATATATTTCTAAATACATACATATTATAGATAAATTACAACCAGACGTAGAACAAATGATCATACTCATCACACAATTATTTGTCCTGGGTGGGAATCGAACCCACGACCTCTGGCTTAGCAGTCAGGATCACTAACCACTAGACCAACGGGCCAGTCGAGATAATGATTTACTTATTCTAAAAATATCGGTTGTTCGTTAGTTTTTGTTCAGGTGTAGATTTTTTTTGAGATATATTTATTTAATTCACGATAATAGATGATCGCAGTAAATTCCCAAGGAAAATATTCAAAATTTATCCTCACTAACTGTTACTGCGTCGACTGTTGGGTAATGGGACTACTATTTACATAATGTACAGTATTTTTAATGACTATAATTCAGCAAAGTCAAGGCACGTCTTCAAAATATACTCCATCGACTATTGTTGACATTTCCAGACTACTAAGAAGTTTTAGACAAAAGAACCGGATAATATTTTGTCTGGAACTCATTTGACTAAAGCAATTATATTTTGCATATTTAACTAAGTGGTAACAAAACACTAGTGATTATAATATCGTAACACAGATTATAATAGACTTTGGTCATTAAACTATGTCACCGTTTATAAAGAACCGCTAGAATTCGAGTAAGCTTACATATGAAATAACAAGGTGCTCTCAACTTTGCTAAAGATTCTTCAACAAACACACACTTCATTTCATAATTCATTCATAAATGTAAAACGTCAAAATTTATGACATTTTCTAGAAACACTTACGTGCATTCAAGATCTAATTCAAATATCAGAACCTAAAAACAAATTCCTAGAATATTATTTCAAAGCAAATTAGGCCCCTAGATATAAGTACATTATTAGAATAATTACTTTTTCTCTTGGGTCTTAGCACCAAAATAAATGCCTTTTCTTTCTTCTTTCTTTCTATGAGTTATCCATATTGTTTCTAATAAAATTTTAAACAGTTCTAAAGTATCCGAACTTTTAGGAACTATTCGATCACTGTAATTGTATTTATCAAACAAAGTAGCAGAGAATTTTTATTAATCGATAAGTGTAACGTAATACATCACTAGCGGTTGACCTTTTTGACAGTGCGGGTGGCGAGCACTCGTGTGACAGGACGATATGCAAGGCGACAATGAACAAACGACAAGCCCATGCGAATCTTATACGAGTGACAAACCAATTAGCACCTTTATCGCGAGTGCCAGCGCCGTATACCGCCTGCCAGGTCTCACAGTCAATAATGTTATGTTGTGAAATATATAACGCAACCCTTAAGCATGATCATATGCAGATTATACTCCTACAGCACACAACACTATCAACGTCTGATAAACGGTAGTGCACAAATTAACATTTAAAAATCGTACTATCGCGAAGTAGGAATTTCTCAGATGCATTTCGTGCACTCAACAGAAAAGAGGTTTAAAGTTCTTTATTGTGAACATCCTACACGGGAACAAAAAGATTTAAAAGAGGCAACTCAGACTTTGTCAGGAGCTTTAGCAACTGGTACAAAGTAGCAATAATAAGTCTGTGGACTGTGAGCATTCACTTTGACAGTGTTATTGACCTATACTAAAAAAATTAACTATATATGGTACTTTATTACCTACCTATATATAGTAATAGTAACCTACCTCGAATCATATTTTTTTTAAATAAATAATTATTAAAAACAATTAAAAGAGATCTATCTAATTTACTTGAGACTTCAAAACTATGACATAAAATCCCACCATAGTTGAAAAAAATACCTTTAAGTTCGTACAACCAATGTTGGGTATATAACGCTATACCAATAATTCTACCATAACCATCAGGATATTTTCTGCACACTTGATTAGCTTACAAATGCCTTATAATATAATATGTATTTCTAAGTTGTATGTGCTTTATTCAAAATGCTATTCATAGGTTAGTTTGCTAAACACTAGTTTATGTAAAACACGTAGCACAATTCACACACGATTCTCGTGTGACAACGGTGCGACCCACATCATTATGCTGGCCTATAAACATTATTTCATAAAAAAAAGTTTATATGGAAATATAGATAAATTACACTTAACATTAGAATTTTATTGCATTTCCGCGCTACGCTAGTCATTTGAATTTTCTAAGAGTTTAAATAATTTTATTTTGAAACTAGCTGTGCCCACGACTTCGTTCACTCTATGTGAAAACCACATGGTGTGCCTCACAGGGCCTGTAAGGAGTAGATCGTCGGTACCTCGACGTTATCCCAGCCCGCGTGTTTTACACACCCTTCACGGGAAATTCTGCTGCCGGTGAAGGATATAAAATCTGTCTCATCCACCCGCGGCTGCTGTTGGGGTTCACACGTGAGCGCGAGTAAAACCGTTCCGCCTGGAGGTCTTCATATCGGATCCACTCCGCCACTTCCTTGGGCCAGAAGTTCTCATATAGTAGTATGAACTCAAATCATGCCAAATTTTATTTGAATCCGTTCAGTAGTTTGAACATGATGCGTGGCCATGATACAGACAGACAGACAAAAATGAAAAAAAGTATAGTTTGGGCTTTAGTATCGATTATAGAGTGCCCCCCCAAATAAAAATTCAAAATATCTTCAATGTACAGAATTGGACCTGTTACAGTTTTATTATAAGTATAGATTATTATCTATAAATCTTATCATATATCTTATCGTTCAGAGACTTTTTCACTAACACTCCTTAAAGAAAAACCGATTAATGTATTAACGTTTTCGTTTTATCATCTTAACGTATTTCAACACTGTACTTTTTATTTTCTACGTGCTTACTCCAGAGTCTAGCTTCTACTTTCATAATATCAGATGCAACTTCCATAACATACAATTTAATTACGCAATATGTACGCAGTTTACCTAACAATTTGACCACAACCTCCAGACTAGACTAGAACTCTTAAATATCTAAGTTTCTAACAAATAAAATTGCTTAAAACGAATACACACGGTAGTCATATAAATTAGGGTTATTTTAATAATAATGATACAGATACATATTTATCTACAAACCGTGAGGTACGAACAAATGAAAACCTTCCACATTTTACCACAAATAAAGATATTATATTCTATTATTATAAAACGTTAGTGTTACCCATACATTAATAAAAAAAAATTAAAGATAGAATATCTTTTAGAAAAATATGAATTTTGAGAAAAAATATTTTAAATGGTTCATGACATAATAGGTATATCATGACCACTAATATATTTTAAAATAATATTTTCTTAGTAAAAAAAAAATCAAACAATTTGTAACCTACATGCAGCAAATTTAAATCGTTAACGAGAATACAATGGGACATAACACGATAGATTTCCGATAAATCTCGGCCTACGCAACCTCAATATATGAATGTAGATGACATACGATCACATGAGCTATTCTATGAAACTGTTTGCTGTCAACGTTAAGAACAAAGTCCGTCCGTCCGTCTACTGTCTTCCTTGATAAAGAGTAAATATTCCATAAATATGAAATTTAGTTATTGCCTTTGACTGTCATTCAACCTCACATAAATCGATAATTACTACGACAACAGGCCAGCACAACGTCTGCCTTTGTGAAGCCAGTTCTGAAATATCCTTAAAATCAGAACAAAAGCCATGTTGTTTTCAGTATATTACCTACTTATATCAATTTATAGTTAGTGATATGTGACTTCGATGTACGGCTAAGTATATCAGTATTAAGCTAATATTTGTAATAATGTTTTGTATTTTTTTCTGTTTTGTGCCAATTATGAGCACCTTAAAAATTGAGTCTGATTTATTATAAGAACATAGACTAAGTGGCGCTAGTTGTGGGTGGATATTGATAATCACTCAGGGTTGTCAGTACGGATTATGCCCTTTCGATATTACCCACCGTAACGTAAACTTATTTGATAAGCGCTGCACTTATGCGATAATATTATCTTGCACGTCAACCGAATTAAATCTACTAAACTACTGTGTACTTCAGTACGTATGTGATCATACACGTTTAGTGAATAGTTGCCAACAGAGATTAAGGCACCTGAAATGACGTCACACCAATATTAATGAATTAGGGACTAGTTAGAAGGACGAGTTTTTGCAAGAAATTTATAATCGCTATGTGATAGGTAAGTCCTGTCTCCTAATTACAAGTATTGTATTACGCAAGGATTCCCGGATCATGACCTTTTTTGCCTTTTCTAAGGCCTTTATAAGGTAAGCAACAGCTAAGATTTAAAACATCTAAAATGAATCTTAAAACACATTGCTGACAATTTTTTTATTACATATTCAGATTACAAGCTTACTTTTACAAACAATGCTATTTGAATTATTCATGTGGCTCACTGACAATAATAGTGTCAGCATTGGCCTAATGGTGAACCTCCCCTTTGACTCATAAGTATCTCAAACTGCGCTAAATACATACCTATAGTGGAACACTAAATCCGTGTATAAAATATTTCTTTATTTATCTATAGATATCGTTCCGGTATCTATAGATCCGCTACTTGAAAAGCGGGTTTTGACCTGTGAAGTTGTCTTATGAACTTTTGTGAAACAAAATAATATTTATTATCGAAAGTCTGGGTTGTGAATCCTGTACGTATACATGAAAAACATTGACTGCCATAAAAAAACTGAAAGTGTCATACTCGAGAAATACCAGAAACATGGAATCCGCACACATAACACATAGAGCCCAAATAGCTCAATAAAAATATTTTTTAAGACTTAAATGTTAGACGCCAAGTCGAAATAAAGTTTGACTGTATACTACTTGCAGTTGAAGGGCTTTTAGGAAGATTGTGACTACGTTATTCGCCAGTACCAAAACAGGAAATTGAAAATCTTAGTTGTAAACTTCGAACCATCTATCTGTTATGTCGGACCAAATACTTATACCTTAATAGGCTAAAGGTTTTCCAGTTTTTGCCCCCTATAGATTGTCAATGAAGATAGTTATTGAGAATCGGATTGCTGTTTAAATATAGACAGCATGAATCGACCTTTCCTTGATTGATGGGAACCTTTGACTGCTCTCCTGACCTGAACCATTGCTAGATGTTGTCACATTTGAATGGACCTTAAATGGGCAATCGTTCAGGAAAAGTAATAAACGAATTTCCATTTATTACTTTTATGATTTTCTTTATTAAACCTATACCAAAAAGCCCTTGCAATTTTTATTGATACTATTCTAAATTTGTTATAAATAATAATACCTCTATGAATGA
The DNA here is from genome assembly GCA_963859945.1 of Euplagia quadripunctaria. Taxonomy (NCBI): domain Eukaryota; kingdom Metazoa; phylum Arthropoda; class Insecta; order Lepidoptera; family Erebidae; genus Euplagia; species Euplagia quadripunctaria. The sequence continues at coordinate 10,302,219 of OY982576.1, read as the reverse complement.
CGTATGATGCTCCTGTGTCGGTCGGTCTAATTGTTGTAGGATTTTTCTGTTAAGAATTTCTACATAGCAGCTAGCACACAGTATGAATACGTGCCCGGTAGACGGCATTACACTTGGACCTTAGGTACTATGAAGAACTAAAAATATAGCTGGCCGTGTATAATAAATACCCTTTACCGTCGTTGTAAAATCAAAAACTGACTATTTACAGTCTTCAATTATATACGATAGATAACTAAAGTGTAAAATTATATAATATCCGTCCCCACACACGGAGTTCGAAATACCTCACCTCACCGAGTCAGGTACTGTTAAGAGCCTTTTTGAATAATATTTATAATGTTCCTATGTTCCTTCTTAACGAATAAAACACCCTGATGATTTTTCGCGAGCACAGAGAGCTGTGCTGAAAGTTTAATAATAATAATCATGGATTAATAGCCAAGAGCCTCGATCAACACCTTAAGAGACTCGCGTTAGACGGCTGGATCAAGGGACTGATGCAGAAAGCAGTTCTTCTCGACACGGCCTGTATGGTGAGGAGGTTCCTGTCTTTGGAGCCCTAACCACCGGTGTCTTGGTCCCTGTACCCGATGTCGGTGGTCTACTATTTTTTATATTTTTAAATATATATTTTGTTTTATACATATTTAAAAATGTAATTTATAAGTTTCAAGTTTAATAAAGAGAAATAATAATAATAATGTTTTTTATTTGTAAAAAGTGATTGTAGTAACAGTGAAAGTTCTACTTAAAAAGCCGTATAGATTCCCCACCATACACTTGTATGTAGATTCCAACGTCCTAACTGTTCGCCAGCTCTATGTGCTCCGACTTATTCTAAGAAAGCATCTGTCTGTACCCGCTCCTAACCCAAACAAACGTAGTAAAAAACCTATCTACTCCTTGCAAGACTTCTTTTAGTAGAAAATATAATAGTCTAAGCTGCAAAGTTTACAACATAGCAAACAAAAAACTGAACATTGCCCGCATAAATAGACATGAAGTGAAAAACAAAGTGACAGCATGGCTACAACAACTCGATTATCAACGACAGAAGAGCTACTCACATATATTGAGTAATCTCGTAACTCACAAAAGAACACTATATCTTTCATCAAAACACATACAACCAGCGCACACACATCACACATACGCGCACACTCTCTCTATCTCACACACAAACACACACACACACTTACACATACACACAAGCATGCAAGCAAGATGTTTACTGCATTTTAATATTAATATATTTATGTTTACTTTTTCATTTACCTTAATCTGTCATAAATGACTCCACTAGGACTTTCACACCTGTAGTTAATAATGTATCAAAATCCCACGTCTGAACGCTGTCTTCCAACAGCTATAGCCTAGTTTGGACGACAGTTCTAAGTACCGTTAGAGTAATACATCTTCAAAGGTGTAAACGATAATTTGTTCCAGTAAATGAATATGTGTGTATTCATTTTTATTTTATTTTTTATTATTATAATCCAATAATGTTACCTATTTCTATTATAGACTACAACTTATACATTATATAAGTACGTAACAAAATCCAAGATACAAATCTTTATTACGTAAGTTTATCAAAAGATTAAACAAACTTGCCGTGCGTTCCCCACAATTTCAGGTGTTGTCAAATAGCCTATAGGCTATTTACCTCACCTTCTCAATGATACACTATCAAATACAAACTCGACCGATAGTTCTAGAGATAACCAAAAAAATAAACTCTTCAGCTTTATTATTATACTAGCAACCCGCCCGGCTTCGCACGGGTACAAATTATACACCTAAACCTTTCTCATGAATCCCTCTCTCTATTAGTGAAAACCGCATGAAAATCCGCTCCGTAGTTTTTCAGTTTATCGCGAACAGACAGACAGACAGACGTAGTGGGGGACTTTGTTTTACAATATGTAGTGATTATATTGTACCTATTAATAAAAACAGGTATTATTTTTTCTTTTGAAAGGAAGTTTCTCAATTGTGTCAATGTGCAGCCTACCGTGAGGTCTTCAAAATATAAGGAGAGGCAAGATTAGTATATTAATGTAGGTCCCCTCTCCTGCTAACAACTCAGTCTTAAAACCTCTTCAATTATACATATTAATACTGGTGTTGCTAGCATTACGTTGTATCTTACTTTTGTGAAATTAATTCTGATTCTCTCGGTACATTAGTATAGTTTGCCACCTTTGTCGCCAGGGGCGCTCTCAGTCAATTTATGAAGAGATAAATGACATACACATAATCGTACAAGCTTTGAATACTAAAGCTGTACTAATAAAACTGAGAAATTATTTCGATGTTCTAAATCCGATTAAACATTGTTGTAAGTATTAAAATGGAACTCACTTTTTTTACAATTTACTTACGGGGTAGAAAAAATAAGCAAGTATTTAAGATCGAAATATATTGAAAAAATAAACATGAAAGATCCAATCAACTGTCAAAGATATAACATAACTTAAACAACGAATATTATAACGCTAAAAATAAATTTAAATTGGAATAAATAAATGAAGAAGTAAATATTTGCTGTACTCTCCAAACTGACAAGCAGAATGTTAAAAAATAACAAGTTTAAATGAAATCTAGAACCGACAGCCGTCATTTGTACCCCGCCTTTATTAATGGCGCTTGTCAAAGTGACGCCGTACGGGGGGACAATAGATGACAAAAAGAAATAACTAGACACGATCGTCTACGTTCACTTCAGACTGCTAAATATTTCCGGGGTTTTTAGGTTGTATTTAAATGGAGATTCTTTCATGTCAAACAGATGCATTTTCTCTTGTTTCAAGGAAGGTAATGGAAAAAATATATATTCAGAACACACTACGTAATATATCACTAAGGTTAAAAAAGACCAAGTGGTTGGGGGAGACATGAATGACTAGTATTGATTAATGCAAATGTGTGTAAGGAAACCTAATTGTATTTAAATAAGTGGAAATGCATTAGTAGGGAAATGCATTTGAGAAACGCTTGGTCTGTTTGTACGCAAGAAAAACATTTAACTTAGTACTACAAGTTCGCGGTAAAATATTCCGAAATGTTTTTTTATATCGCTGTATGTACATTTTTAGTGGCAATGTTAGTCAACGTTGTTTTAGCAAATAGATAGAGCATTACGTTTTTTACATAGCTATTTTCATATAATAAGAGAGTAATTAGAACGTATTTGTCCCAAATCTACGATTTTAGGAATGTTAGATTTTTGTTTTAGATTTTAGGAGTGTGGTTCGAACACTGCTGATAAAACCTGCCAGCTGTCAAAGTTTGTTTTTTTATGAAAATATATTCTCCCTAACGTCCATAAAGTATCTATTCCCCCCTAGTTTACAAGGTGAAATACGTATCCAAAAATTGTAGCTAGTGTAAAAAAGAGATGTGCTGAAACATACCTATTATATCGAATCGATATCATATCATATCTGTCAAATATTGTGAACGTGTTGCGATTTTCGCCTAAGAAAACGGTACCTATTCAAAAGGAGAACGAATCAATCAAATTCAATATGAATGACAGACAATGTGTAGGCTGGTGTTGGGCGCCTAATGGATAAATTGAACTATCAATATTGTTTATACATGACCTCTGTATCAATTAAGCTTGTTAGACACATTTTATCTGACTTCCAAAAGAGGTTTTTGATTAGTCAATGTCACTTTGTTCACACACCACTGGAGGTACTGTTAGTAAATGGAACTATTACTTAATTAAACATATACACAATGTTAGTATTATTTAATTTTTTATCTTTTTACTCACAAAGCGCTTGATGGCACGCTTCAAGGCATCTTTTTTTAGATGCACTACATGGTATTACATGGATTATAGGACAAAAATCGTTCATGTAAGTTTCTTCTTTATAAAAATTAACGGTTAAGATATCTAAGGCAATAAAACAAAAGCAAAATAACAAAAATAGAAGTCTAACATTTACTTTTATGACACGTCACGTCAGTAACTACCCCTCAATTTAAACAAAATTGCTCTGCAAACGTCTTCTACAGGACCTAAGTACCACATACTTCAAATATGTGCTCTCAAGATCACTCACAACCTTGTATTTTAATTTACCAATCTAATTTTAAATGTACCTAACTGAAAATAAATAAAAATCCATCGCTTTGCATATTCCCGATGGATTTGAGAGGCAGGCCACTGGGCAGTCAGTTCATAAAGGGCAATAATTCGAGCTGAGCACAACCGGCGCTACCGGTCTGCAGTCCGCACAATGGGTCGAGACAAAGGCAGGCGCGAGACGATGACGGATGCCCCCGGCGCGGCGCACGAGCATTGTTTAGCTACCTTCACATCACGGAACTTGGACACCAACGATTTATTCAGTTTTTTTTTTGTTGGGTTATTGATTGTAATTTATGCAGTTAAAATTTAAGCTGTCTGCCAATATTGTAGTGCTTATACCCCCTACATAGTAAGGAAATTATTCAGGAATAGAAAAAATAGACTAGATTTGGTTCCACGAGATCTAAAACCTTAGCACCACACGTTTTTACGATAAAATGTTTTTTTTCTTAATCACATTTTTTTTAACTTATAGAAAATTATTTTCTACTTTTTAGTTCAGCTAGATACAAAAGCGAGTTTATAGTTTTTTAAACTATTTTTTTTTTTTACAAATATCTTACAAACTTGAGGTACTGAGATCTCTATTTAAAGATAAGTTCATATCTGAAGAAGCCTTTAATTCAGACAGTCCTCTACTTCCCATTTATCGACAATCCACGCTATTTGAAGTAGGTATATATTTATGTTTAATTTACCTTTGCTTTAACCTCTATTAGAGATCCGAAATCACTGGGCAAAGCGAATATCGAGTGGTGCCCACGGACAAATAAGTTCACTGTAGGATGTCCCTCTACAATGTGTCATTGTTGTGTATATACGACAGTATACTTATATACGTTACACTTACATATACGGTTGAAAGCTTTAGGAGATGCCTAGGTGCAATGGACGTCTTAAGGTTAAGAAAATGATGGTGATAACGATATCCTACCAATCGCCACTCTTGAGAACAAGGGATGAATACACGGTCGATTACCTTTCATAAACACAATGTATTATTCAGTGTAAAGCAACATACTCTGCGTCAATATGGCCTTCATGTTATTAATGTATTATAATATATATACAAAAAGAAACAGTTTAAAAGTAAGCGTCCTCCATATACTCTCTGTCCTGCAATGTGTAGGCGCCATACTACCGACTCAACCACTTTTTGTTACCGACAACATGGCATCATCTATATTGAGCATTCTTTCAATCTGTAATTTAAATTCACTTATTTATTACTTATTTCGAATTACTGCGAGTAGATCTATTTCATCAGTTGCTAACTCAGGGCTGTATAGTTAATGATTGCCCATCCTACGCATCGCATTGATCTTAAGCGTTCCACTTTAGATTTTTTATCTCATAGTGATTTTGATGGCTTCAATAACAAAGTTTTGAAAATACAGCTACAAACTTATTTTACATAACGATACTCACGTAATTTAACTGTAGGCTGTGTAATTTTAGATAAATTTTATGATTGTGATGATTACTGACGAGTTCCATGATATTTTCTCTGTATAAGTTGTGATAGCGAGACTACGGGAAGAAATAGGTTCACACTATTTTGTTAGGTATTGTGTTTTGACCTGAGCACATTTAATATTTTCTTATTAAAATAAGAATTACCAGTCCCTATAGACACTCGCAAAGCCCTATCAAGCTTACAGTTCTGTGGACTGGAGGTGCTTTTGCCATCGGGCAGCTCCATCCCCCATTACACTTACTCTCACTTACATATTATTATTATTAGATTTATTAATGTACACATTTGCACATACCTAAACATTTTGTATAATTTGTCAGAACTTGTTAACAGTATTTACATTTTATGTCCAAATTTTAGGATTTCTGATTTACAGCTCTACAGAAACCACACTCGTTATCTAATGTTTGGTCCCTACTGATGAATAATGTCAACAGGGCTTGAATGATTTGTAGCTGCTAGCGTTTCGAGGCACCGATAACCCCTGCCGTGTTCTAAGTTAGAAACATCATTGTAATATTAAAAAAGAAGAGCTTAGATGTCTTAACAGCTCAAGGACGTAGTTTTGCCTTTTACAACTTAAGCCATATCTGGCCATCTCTTGTAACGAATAAATTTCCACCACTGACTGGTATTAGGCAAACTATGTGCTCGTATCATCTACGTAGTACACAAAAAATCTGTGCTCAAAAAGGTTTCTGATGTTATATATGCATATGTTCAGTCATAAAAAATATATATCTCTCGAAATTACTCCATGCCCTCATTAGTGATGTCGTCTAAATCTCCTTTATCTGGTGTTTGAATAAGACAGTGGAAGAGATTGAGTCCAGGTCATACGTCATTATTAGCCTAGGCACGAATCAGGTCAGCACCAAGATTAGGTGTTGTACACAGAGAGACTATTATCTTTGCTGATAACAACCATACTACGTGATACCGGGAAATGAGAGTTGTAAAGATTAAAATGTTTATTCTCCTCTGCGGTGTCACTATTTTACTCGGTAACAGTTTAATTATTATATAATTTATTGCCTCCTTTGAAAAATTGCGTAAGTGTCGTAGGGGAGATGTTGACTTTCTTGTTTTACTTGTTATGTTTTACTGGATGGCCTGTGATCGCTTGTGTACCCAAGGAAAGGAAGCACTTTACACCTTAGGCGCTCCCAAATATGTAAAACCTTAACAGTAAGCATGCAAGCAAGAAATGGAGCAGTTTACCAAAAGGCAGTGATAAACAATGATCATATGATAGTGAATATTTCTGATTTATACCTAGTTAAATAATAAATGGACGCGGTAAAACGTTTCTATGCGCGCAGTTGAGACGGCTGAGGCGTTGATTGGTTGGCTCTCGCGTGGCAAACCACCTTTTAATTGTCTTCTTCTAAATATTTTTGTTGTATATTCAAAGGCATCAAATATCGTTTTTTATATAAGTACATATTTTTTTATCGGGATATCGAAAGCTATGCTCATGAACATATTAAATACATACACATAGTTGAAAACGTGAGGTAGGTCGAACGTAAAACGCAATACCTGGACAGGACCTAGAAGTCGAGCCGTAATTACAAAGATTACGTACCGCCGTACGCCGTACTTACAATGATCGCCTATACACTAGCTAGTTAAAAGCCAAACTTTTCACAATACATTATATCAACTTAACTAACGTTTGGCTTAGATGATAGCTCTTAAAATCTTTCTACACCACGTTTTATTCGACACGTCATCTTTACAGTGCTTCGATAGCATGTTGCCAAGTAGATTGTAAAATGTGTCCATACTGACGAAAAATGTACACAGCTGTTATATTACAGCTCGTTATTAAAATTATGTACCTAATGTTTGATACACTATTGGCACGGGCCACAGCACTACTCACTGCGACTAATAAAATAACGCAAACGTGGTACTGAACACGTTTACACTACTGAAACCAAAATCGAGAAATGATTTTCGAACACATATGCACTGTTTAATTTCAGCAAATAATTTACTAATACTAATACTACCTATTTTGTTTCAATTCTTTTGCATTCCATGTTATTGTTTATACTTTCATAAGCGTCAAATAAATCTAAATTCGTTTGTTGAGATAAAATTTCTTTGTTCCCACTCGTATAACGTTAATTACGGACCCATAAAGACTCATAGTACATTCGTTCAACGAGACGCGAGAGCAAGGCGCCATGAGGGATCATGGCGCCATACCGGGCAATCGCGTCTTCACGAAGGAACCAAATAAAAACAAAGAGAGGTGGCTGGCGCCTTCTTATCGTGCGGCACGTGGGCCCTGCCATCGCCCTCTGATTCGTGGAACACATTCCTGTCTCGTCATAGAAAAGCATTCCTTGTCTATTGTTTTACTGTATACTTTTAGCACAGGGTCCAAGAGTTTACACTAAGCTCACTAAAGTACATAATTTACATACTCTCCAGAAGTATCCGCATATTCAACACGAGTATCGCGATGTATGTTTATGGTACGATGGTCAATTAATCGTCATCGTGCTAATAGAATCGCATGCATCGATCTTGTACCTAATGACTTGGATCGGTACAATGCGATGGTAGCGCCGAGAAAGCAATAAGTATATACTATGTTAGGTTGATTAGTTATTATTATTATACACTCACGCCTATAAATCCCCAAAGAGGTAGGCAGAAATGTATGTACTACATAGCTTGTATATAGTACATAGCTTTTTTATATTTATAAAAAATACTTAATATTTTTGGGCGAGCCTATTGTTGTTCACCTGGCATATTTTCCAACTACATATTATGTGCTGACAATTTCGTAATGGAAAAACCCAATACCAATTTGAACCACCTGGGAATACAACTTCACGTCGACCTCAAACAAAAGTGCAAACTATTCCACGGGACCAGCGAAGCAACGTCCTTTTTGGGTATTGTCGCTAACTGATAATTTCTGAGTGAGTTAAGTTTGAGGATGCATCATATAATTGCTGTTCAGGTAGCTTTGTAAGGCAACCACTGTATATGTTCATATACGTGCACAGTTGCTTTAAAGACGTTTGATTTATGGTGTAAAAATGAGTAACGGAACAGCTTGTCAATCATTCTTGTTTACCGCGGTGGCAATGAAGAAAGCGTCACCTTATAAAGACTATTGCGACTACGAATAAATGTACAAAATGTCCAGTTTTTGGAATGAATAAAAACTTTATCATGTTTCAATCTCAGCACACCTGTTTTTGTTTCGCATACATTATGTTAATATTTATATTGTCACTTCTAATGAAGCGACAATATTAGATATTAACATAATGTATGCATGTATTCGGTAAAAGGTGTAAACATGTATAGCAGTTTATGGTTCGGCTAATAAGTCTAATAAGTGATCTCTTACGTGATCTGATTATTTTACTTATAGCCGTAAATAATTACTTGATCAAGCCCAAATTATTGGAACTCAAAAGATATTTTTTTTATTAATGTGGAGTTTACATAAAATCACACAAGGCAGTACCATCCTTAATGTCGACTCGTTTCTCTAAACTTTCAACCTAACTCTCTCTCAAACCACTCACATTGCTTTTGTAGGTATATCAGCAGCAAAGCAAACAGCAGCGATACGACAAAAATAAACAAATATGTAGTTAATTTTACTTGAGTTGGTTATTGTGTCCAACTCGGAACAAAATATGGTATAGATTAGCATTTCTGCATAACTAAGAATATCACATTCACTATAGGTATGTGAACTGAGCCAGTAATGTTAGTCCATAAACTATTTTTGAATTTCGCTTTGAACACTGTGTTTCTCTAACAAAAAGAAGCAAAAAACCTTATACAAATGCACGTTTCTATTGTAATCTAAAATTATTATTACATATTGAAAAAAAGGCCCATAATTTCCTTGTGGGCTTATACTCGGCTTTACTAGTCTTTCAACTTGAGAATTTAATATACTAATTAATTTGCTTTAACGATCTAAAGAGCATTTGATTTTGACTTAGAAATATTTTACACAAAAATTAAAAAACAAGTTGTAGTTGTTTTGATTATTAGACAACTTCCGTACCAGATATATCGCGGCACTTTCAAAAAACATACAATTTACAGACACTAAGGATACTTAAAATTAAAACAACTTTTTGTGTAACAGACAATTTTGACATTCACAGTATTGAAGGCCGAACGACGAGATGATACGACTTCAGGTATCTACAAATTAGGCAATTAATTCATTATTTACTTGGATCATAAACGCATTTAAGAGATTACATTGATCTGTGGGATATCCGACCAAATATCGTATGCGTGAAGAGATGAGATAAACGTAATTATGCATAATTATGTAACGTATGAGCCGCCACTCAGATAGAGATAGCGGTCTTAGTCAGCGGTCGCGTACACACCACGCTACATGTATAGATACTGTTCACGTTAAATAACGTATCTGAACCTATTATATATAACTAATTCATTAATTTTAATCACAAAATTTCGTAAACGTAACCTTGATTGATACCAGTGTTGGGAGCTGTTCAACCAATAAATAAATTAATATTTTATTTATCAATATATTGACTTGTAGATAGATTATTGATCGGTTTGCTAATGATCACTATAAATAAAAAGGTTAGTTTATAAAAGTTTTAATTAAATTGTATTTATTAATTTAAAAATTTAATATTTTTTTTGTATTTGTCCACAGGTGGTGTATGATGAGAAACCAGATCAAAAGGCGAATGATGAATTCTTTGTCAATATCCAACTACAAGCATAAAGTCGTATAAATGTTACACCGACAATTATTTGTCCTGTACATTTATACGGTAGTGTTGTGTCATTATAGTGAAATTTAAGACTATTTATTGTAACAAAACGTGGACTTAAAATGCGTGTAACAGACTGCCGGGTGCTCAGAAAGATGGATATGCGGTGTACGCTGTTCAAACTGTTATTGTTCCAAATGTTGGTGTCTTGGTGCAGTGCCAAGCACATCACAATAGACCTTTCGAAGGAGGTTCAGCAGCCGGAAAATGATGTCCAGGATAGCATTAGAAACCTGATACATACTGGTGAGTTTCATCTCTTCTATTTAATATATTATCTTTTGTGAAATTAGAATTCGATGCTATATTTATTAAAACATAATAATATATTTTTAAATTAATGAAACAAAGGAGTAATAAAACTTGCATAGTGATTTATTGTGAATGCATATAATTTTCCTCGCGTTTCCCGCAAACGAGGAGAATTTACTTTCCTTTAAATGGATCGGAATCGCTAGTAACGATATCGCCAACTTTGTAGTTATATCATTCCCGTATAAATTGCTTCTTCTAATTCATCTTATATTAGAAGAAGCGTGTGATTTTAACTAGTTTAACATTATAGAACCCAGATTATTTTCCCATATACATATTTAAAGTATATAAATAATTTGTTATAGTCACTAAGAGAAAAATTAAGTAAATTTCAAACAGGATTAAAAACCTTCCCTATATATACCTGACTATCAAAATAAGCTAAAGCCAGGAAGCACGACTATGAGGTTGGTCTACTTTGTCTACCAGTTTTTCTGATTAATAAGAGGGTCAGCTAGGTTACTCACATTCTAGAATATTAATAAACTAAAACCAGAATGTGAATGAATTAAATTTATTGTTTGTGAATGAATTATAAAAAATATCCAATATTGATTCATCTGCACAGTCCTAACAAAAAAGGTCTGACTAGAAACAAGTTTTATTTCTCGTTTATCTATGTTCTCTCGTTGCCATAGAACGAAACAAATCATTTGAAAGAAGAAGATAGTTTGAATTCAAATCTCTATGAACCGAAATCTTTTGTTTGGAACTTGGTTTATAATTCGGGCCTTTACACGTGGCATATAAAACATTAAAACTCATTTAATTCCTGATGTTAGGAAATCTGGGAAGACTAGGTTCATTTAGAATTGTTCTCCGAAGATATAAGTAGAAATTAATTCAGTTATTCAGCATCTATATTATAGAAAGTAACTGTTAACAAAATAGCGTTTAGATAATCCTATTACGATCCTTCAAGTTTAATGTTAGACCTACGCAAACCTAATAATTAAAAAAGTTTTTACAAAGGAAATAAAGTCTTTATTAATAATTATCTTATAGTATACACTTTTTATTGTTTGAGATGGTAATTTCGTGCGATAACGCGTCATTAGCAAACAATAATGATCCGTATATCGCGGAGATACAGGTCGACAAACAAACCGACAGACAGAGAGTTGTAGAGTAAAAATAGCACCGTTTTGATATCATATCCTATATTACATTGTAAAGTGTTTTACTAAAAATAATGTTAACTGCAATCTCGGTCTGTTCTGGAAATAACATCTTAAAAATATAAGTAACAAGACGAGATGTCGAGCAGTATCTCTTAGAAGTAGTTCTCCCATTTTTAAGGATCGTGACTCGTTCCCAAACGATCAATGGTCTGCCTACAACTGTTTCGATTCGGTGGAGGGCGGTGCTGACAGATAACTCCAGCGGTTCGGAGACATGGTCCGACCATCTATTTCGGGCTCAACCTCTGGGTCTTTTGCCTTTGACCTTTCCCGCCACTACCAGTTTTCCTCTCTTCGTTCGATATGGCTAAAATAACTCACAACACGGTGTAGGCAAATAAAGGACAAACGTTGGGTGTTTTCTATTTTGAGTTCTTTGAGGACCGAGACGTTTGTGCTATGTTTTGTCCAAGGAATCCTTAGCAGGCGGTGCCAGCTCCACATTTCGAAAGTGTCGATCCTCTGCCTGTCGGTGGCTTTGAGCGTCCAGGTCTTAGCCCCATTGAGAAATTATAAAGAAGACGACGAGTGTGCATATTAGTAGGTTTCGAAATACTTCTCTCTTTTCATATTTTACCGAGTTGGGTCATCACTGTTTTGGCCATGCCGATTCGTCTGCGTATCTGGTGCCTTTATTCGTAATTACCGAGTGAAGGTTTTGAATGTGCCACGTTTTTGAAATCTTGGAGTATGGAGGAGAGAGAGAGGAGGAGATGTGTACGCTGTGTAGCATTAAAACGGTTGACTATTATCAGCTTAGTCTTTTTTAGGCCGGTAATTTTGGGCCGCTCCAGAAATTCGGCAATTTTCACTTCGGTCCTGCTCCTATTCTAACGCCCCCTTGCCAATCTCCAGGGTGTGCCGCACTTGCCATGGAATCTAGCACTTCGCTGATTTTAAATTTTTAATGTTGCTATTTCACGCTTTGAGATGGTCGCTACAGTCGTTTCGAGCGTACCATAAAAGTTGTCGATGTCTTCTTGTGTTGATTGAACAGTTGGTACATGAACTTGCATAATACTAAGTGGGAGAGGGGTGCAGCTTATTCGAATACACATTATTCTGTCTGGAACATTGTTATATCCAACTCCAACAGTCAACAAAAGGTGTCATCGCGGAAGATATTAAGAAGGCCACTCCATTTGTGCTCTTTGTTTCAAGCCCGGAAAAAAACATTTGGTTGCCGTTTGGTGTTCTAAAATGACCAAAACCTTTCATGTGTGTTTAGCATAGTCCCATAAAGTGTATAAAAAGTGACTGATAGGTTCCCAGGTTTTAAAAGCTCTCTAACGATTCAGTCTTTATACATGAATTATTATTTATGACTTTGACTTTTAAATGGCATTTTTTTTTCATTAGATTCTTTAGATTGGGTACATAAGTATTCTATCCTATTCTATTCTAATGTATTATAATACAGATAGTACCTACATATGTTTAGTGGATTGTGATCGGTGTGGGCAATAGAAATACGAGAAAGTCGTAGTATTTTTAGAAAATGGCGGATGTGATTCAAGGTTTTGTAAAAGCAGTTTAATTAATAACTGTTTTAAAAAATAATAAAGAAAAACATCAGAAAAAATAAAAATAAAAAATGTGAAAACATTATAAGTACCTCCTTGAGTTCCGAGTCCGACACATCAGTATTGTGGATCGAAGACCAGCAGTTTAGCCAAGTTAAATAACAATGTTGATTAATAAGAAAAAAACAGACAAGTGCGAGTCTTACTCGCGCACCGAGGGTTCTGTACAAACTTGTATGTAGATAGTTCGTCCATCTCGGGAATCGATTCTCGAACATATAGATACCAGCTTCATTGTCCATGCAATTCATTTAGATATCCTACCTTCGCCATTGCTATATACAAAAAAATTCAACCGACTTCAAAAAGGAGGAGGTTCTCAATTCGGATCAATATTTTTTTTCATCGCGATATATTCGCTATTTGTGAACCAATTTCAATAATTATTGGTTGGTTCCATTCAAATTTAAAGAAAATATTCCACCTAAAAGGGTGGAAAATTAAGGGATGAAGAAAACACCTTACTACAATTTATTATGATTTACGGGTATTGAAGTCAGTGAATCCCACTAATATTATAAATGTGAAAGTTTGGATGGATGGATGGCTGGATGTTTGTTACTCTTTCACGCAAAAGCCACTGAACCGATTGCGATGAAACTTGGCATGTAGATAGCTGGATTAACCCATTGGCTACTTTTTATCCCGATATTCCCACGGGATAGGGACTTACGTCGGTGAAACCGCGGGGCGCTGCTAGTTATTTAATAAAAGAAAACCTATTTTGCTATAAAAGTCGGGACCTTTCCAAATGAGCAGCAGATAACGCGGTTTGTATGAAATACCGTACTCAATTCAATTATACATAATATTCTAATTCACAAACTGTTTCTTAGCAAAGAATACTTAATTTAAAAAAAGGATTAAAAAGAAGGGAGGTGTGCTTAAGTTTTAGAGAAGCATTAAATCGTTGATAAAATTGGTAGACAGGTGTAAAATTAAAAGTGACAAGGGTTAGCGTTCAGCCAGTGTCAAATTTGTCATATTTCATTACAATGATTTTTAATGCCACTAAAGTTTAACGTGTTAGCTGTAACTAAGCAACCTAAACTTGTTGCACGATTTTTTGGTTTCAATTGTAACTTGAAAACTGTGCACTCAAATTAACCTAATAAATTGCTGCAATCAAACGATTTTTTAAATAACATTTAAGTTAAAATTTACTCACAGAGTTGTTGTGATCGCTATAGTAGGTATACGTTTCTTCTTCTGACTTGTAAACGTATGATTTAACTTTGATAGTATGCAATCCATTTTCTCATTTAAAAGTTTTGAAAATATATATTTCTGTATGTACAGAATAAAACACGATTTCTGAAGTTAAAAAAAAACATGAAAATAGTTTATTAACTATTTCTTAATATTGATATAATTACTAATTCGTTAAACGTCATACGTTATTCTTATCAAACGATTATAAAAAAGACTTATAAAATAAAATAGACAACAGTCTCGTATTACTTTGAAAACAAATTTATGAAAAATCAAAGCATTAAACATTTGCATGCATCTCTTGAAAGATTCGTTGTAATCGAAAGGAATATCCATATATGTACGTAGGAACAGTCCACAGCATGCGGCTACAGTTCATGGACTGCAACTTTTTACGTTCTCAACAAAGATTTGACAGATTTTTTAGTCTAGTTTACAGTTAAAGTTCGTTTGTCAAATCGTGCCATAAGCATTGTTTTGTATGTGTCATCGACTTTCAAATACATGTAAATGGTATAATGTAGAATACAAATCACAACTGAGAACCCAAGACCCCAAGATTGATTTCGTCATCCCTTGACGAGATGACGTGATTTTATTTATGGGATTAGATGATTACAGACTATATAATTAGGCTTCGTTTTTGTAGTCTCGGATAAAATAAATAAACATTTAAATGTTTTATATCACATGTTATCTTATCTATCTACTGAAAGAGCTGTCTATATTCTAAATCACGTAGACGTGCTAGATTTCATGGTGATTGGTCCGGAGTTGGACATTTGTTTCAAAATATTTAAACAATATTTTAATTTTGTAATATTTGTTACGAATAACAATTATAATAAATTATTATACCTATGCCATGCCTACTCAGTCTACGTTACGATACATAAAACTTATAACGTATAATTATTATAATTACAAATTTCATCTACTGTACGACCATACTGGTTACAAAGCCATTTCGAGCTTGTTAAAATTCTGGAATTTTAAAATTAAATTACTTACCTACCGCATTAAATCGGCTTATGAAAGACTTGTAAAATAAAACTTTAAATAATATTTCTCGGTATTGTGTTACCGACGAAGTCGCAAAGTGACAACTTTAAACCCGGTCTGGTCACGGAGGAGACCTACAGAAGCGAACATTTTAATCTTACAATCTGGCACAATATAACTGTCTAATAGGAGGAAAAATAGAGCCTTACCAAACATGAAAAATGCAATAAGGATTATTTAATATAAAACGGTAACTTATATCTATAAATAGCGTTGTTGTCGACCTGAAGTAGACAGAGTTAAGTAGACGTAGACTGTTCAGGTAACATAGAGAATTATTATAAAAACCTGAGAAAAAATGGTGAATAGGGTAGTGTAAATAATAATTTAACAAATAAATATTCAATTGAAACGGATTTGTAAACTTTGTGGGTACAAAGATAGTTAACTATGTTCTTATATCATGCGCTCTGTCCCAGTTACGTCAAACGACGATTAACGTCAGCTTCAATGATTAACTTCAAGAGGTTTTATGGCCAAAACTTGTCTGTTAAACTAGGCTTGACTATAAAGTATCTATATGTTATGAGACTTATATACCTACTCTATTTTATATACTAAGTAGTAGGTATGTATCCAGAGGTATATTAACTCTTTATTTCATTTCACGGTGCATTTTTGTTGTCACGTAATATGGGTGAGTCTATTGCCGTCTACAGGCACTTTTACAGGACGTAATAACAGTTTGCCTGACCCGATACTAAAACCCAAAATCTAATCACAGAAACCTGAGCTTATAACGGGAGCAACTCGGCGGTATATGTGAAAAGAAATTAAACTATTTCCGCTGATATTATATTTTGGTTTTACGACTAGTTATACCGTTCACACTTTACAATTTCTTTCAATTGAAAGAATATGTGTAGGATTACACTGGTAAAGTTAACGTGAGTCGCATGAATGAACACTTATTTCTTTTTAAAATCTAGGACATGCAACTGAATTATGGTCGGTTGTAAATACAACACCAAGTTCTATATTTTTCGTAATATCAAGCTGCAGACGATATATATATATACAAGTGTATCAAACTAAAGTTGCTTACGGTGCTGTAGATGAAATCATACGATGTCTGTCGATTTTTGATGAGCTTGACACAACAGTGATGTAATTTCTGCGTGAGCATTTGTTTGTTAGACACTGTGGCTCCAATAATCTATTTTAGTTTTGTATTTTATACCACTACGGCAAAAACAGCACTAAATAATAGGCTAGGTCTAAAGTTTTTATTTAATATACTTAAAAGACACCAAGAATAGACTTCTTCTAGTCTTTCTTTAACAAAGTCCTTCTTAGGTAACTCCTGGTATCTACGCCTATGTAAACCTCTGTTTGAAACAACTACTCATAAAAGAGTTACCCGTGTCGAAAACATCTGTAAATGATCAATGATCGATGGTAAGAGAGTAGAAGGTACCAAAGCAATGTCAGGCTTTGATCACTCATGTCACTAAGGAAACCCAATCCATTTCCATATTCTCATACATTTTTTATTATATCCATAATATCAGTCAATATTATTGCGGCTAGTAATATATCATTGTAAATTATTAAACATTTATAGGTTTAATAATCCTATATCTTTCTCCTATATTTCTACTTTCAGAAATGTTGTAATCAATAATGATATTTGGTATGTTCATCAAGTGGTAGTCCACTTAATGAATAAACTAAAAACTTATCTTAAAACAGCAGCGAGTGGCCGATAGCACACGACTTAACCAAAGCACTGAAATGCTGCAAGAAATTCTATTTGCAGAGACTTAAGAACATTTCAAAAATAGGCCGGGATAACGTGAAGTGAGTTGAACTGAAAGCATCAAAATGAAGCATAAACGTAATCGAACCAATAACCGTAAAGCGGCAATCGTTGGCGGGATTTATAAAACATAGCTGTTAGTCGCTAAGACACGGTCATCGAACTTTCATTCTAAATCCGTAACCCTTCAAATGTGCCATTATGCCATCTAAAATTAACATTTATGCATTGTCCCATAAAACCAGGCTATTGTTTGATTATCATTTATCATATCGTAAAAGTACTTAATTAATTTCAAATTTATCGCAGGAAAGTGCAAAGTATAACGATCCGAAATTGCTTATCTATTAAGTTCAATATTTGTCTAGCAAATCTTATCAGTAAGGTGCAGATGGGACGCGTATCTGTTGATCTTGGTGACGTTTGCGGTGACGTAGTCCTAGTGTACCGTCTGAAGATATAGTGTAGCGTAAACTCATGTTATCAGCAAGGCTCAACACTGTAAATGACATGATTTTCCGCAAAATTGTATTTTATTAAAAAGTGATTTTAAACAGAGGACACAACTTATGGTTAAGGGTATATTTTGAATTCATTTTCATTTCCAGGAACTTTAATATATTAATCATAGCATGGTATCTGAGGAAATTAAGTAAATATTAATATGGAGACATAAAATGACTACATGTCGTAATAAATGCATATTAACTTAAGTTTCAGTACCATATTATATTATATATTATTTTTTAAGATATTTGTTTTTTATATTTTTTATTAAATTAATACAATATTTAATTATAAATTTGCTAAGAAAAAGTTACGTTACTGAAAAAAAAATGTGTACCTTTATCTAATATGTTCTTTTTCGCTTTATTAAATAAAAAATTCTTTTACGGTCACCTAGGTAGGTACTTATTGTTTATTTATTGTATTTTCTAGGTTGCTAATATCGCCATCATTTTGGAAGACCATGCTGATATTGCCATTATCACATTAAAATATTAAACATTAACTGTTATAACTATTTTAAAATAGAAAAAGTTCATTTGAAAAATTTTGTATAAAACTAGAGTTTTACATTTTACACGTTGAATTTACATCTACATATAAAAATTGATATTTTGGTACACGATGAAAATAAGAGTAATTTATTGACGATACCTGCTGCTATCTATATGTATATGAGAACCTTATTCACTATGTAAATAGTTACGCATCTAGAACAGGAAACTGCTAATACATATTAGTTCTTGTCACATCACATGTGTGTCATTAATTCCTTTGTTTACGTACACTGATTAAGACAAAAGTTAGTGAAAACACACTTTTATTATCTCGTACTAATTTAAATTGGTTTCTCAACGACTAATAATTTCAACATTACCAATTTGATCCGCTTATAATAAAATTTAAGGCAAAATATCTAGTATCAATAATTGTTTAAATGCTACCTTGATAAAAAGCAAAATGATGAAGAAATAAGGCGAAACAAATTATGTACATACTGGTTTCTATCCGGTATTCTAAACGATGAATAACTAATATATTAGATTAAACTAGATTATTACTTATTACGACTCCAGGGGGTAACCAGCGCCGTAATAAAGACACATTATTAAAACATTCAATGCCATAAGTTTGTTAACATTCTGCAAAAGGCCTTGTGGGACGTCCTACGGAGAGCACATTTTACAATTATCTGGGTTACCTACCTACTCAAATAATAACTACAGTCATAATCATAACATAAAGTTTACGTAAAGTGCTATACAAAGTGATAATGCTGAGTGCGTCTAAATATAGAATTAAATAACTTCTTTTTATGATACGGATATTGAAGGAACATTTAGAAGTTTTAATTACATGAAGATATGCTAACCAATAATGTGAGGAATAGGTATTTACGTATTCAGAGACCGAAACAACTTTAAGATATTGGCTAACCCATTCATGGAGTCAAATGTTACTTATAGCAAGCAAAATCTTAGTCGTTTCAACACTGTAGTTTTACAATGATTAAAATATGTTGAGTAGACATAAAAATGATTCCGAAAATATTTCTACCCGTCGAGAACTTGCCCGAGTTGAATAATTAATTAGCTATAATATGTAATAGCCTATGATCTTTGACATATATTTTAAATGGTAAAATATTTTTTTAATAAGTATATAATGTAGTTCCTGAGATTACTCCTTACCTACACACTTCATAAAATTCGTACTCTTTCTTTGTCATATTAGATTTAACGTGTTAGCGTTCTTCACATAAAAATACTATAAGTGTATTTAATACGAGTTTTTTATTCTTACATTATTAGTTAATATATAATGTTATATAATTCGTGTTATCATAACATGTACGTTTTTCATGAAAGAATGTGACCTATATCGTGGGGACTTTCCAAAATACTAAAACCAGACACGATACAATTTTTTGTTACGAAGACGCAACGCTCAGTTTATGCTACGAGATAACCCGTTAAACGTAGTCTTTGTGTAGTCAAATCTCCTTAGCAATATCTCCATCTAAATAAATAATATTTATTTATTTATTTATTGTTTGGAAAATCAACAGCATTTAACAACAATATTACGCAATGTGAATAAGAAACATATAACAGGTTTTCGTTAATAGTATTTGTGTACGTACATACATATGTTACTGGACATTTGAATCACTTACATAAATTATAGAAAAGTAGTCAAAAATTGTAGAAAAGTAGTCCAAAATTTTTGTATTAATATGAAATAAACCGATATGATATAACTTAACAAATGATAAGACAGACATGCCGTTACTACCGGCATGATACTGTTGCTCTAGCTTAGGTTAAATTTCGGTATTCAATTGATTTATCATCAGTTCTAGTAACGCCACGTATTCTTTGCTAGTCTATTTTAAGTTAGGCATAGCTTATTTAAGAAGAAGTAGTCCATTAAGCCATTTAGTAGTCCACCCACTCTTTCTGTAAAGCGATGCGTTTGGTATTCTATCGGTCTGCGCAACGGCAGGGGGCGATACCTACGCACGAACCTAATTACCTGTAATTACACCACATGCAGCAATTCTCTAATAGCGAACCTACGCCCGCATTACAAATTAATTTTACCTGACCGAAATCACATAGCCCATTACTCGTCTCTCACGGATATCATAAGCCATTAAAAATAAATAAAAATAATTACAACAGACAGAGCAATCATACTCTTCAAAATTAAATAAAACTGCCTCGTTTTTTTATGAAAACTCCATTTATGTTCCGAGTAAGCAAAAATTGTCAAATTTATTCATTTATTCATTCACTACACATATGCTGATTTTAATATCCACAACAGGCTGTTTTGACATTGCGTCGATACTGCATTACGTTTTGACGAATCTTGGAACGTTCAGTCACTAAAAATGTGAATAAAAACCGTCTATTTGCCGAATGCATCGTGCTTGTGGTCATAACCTCGATTAGCTATATAAAACAGCTTGACTACCTATACTAGCGATATAAAATTAGCAATCAAATGTATGTGCGTCGCATCAGGCTTCCGTAAAACGAATAAATACAAATGTACTCGTAGTTGATTGTAAAAAAATTGAATGTGCGGAGACCCTTATACGCTTTACACAGATTACGATTTTAATTTTCATAACAAAATACTGGTATTTGGTATAAAAACAGACGCTATTTAAAGTTCTTTGACGCTAGAACATTCAAGGCTGTTCCAAGAAAATTATCGCTCTATTAATCCATTTATCGTCTGGGTGAGCAGTTAAACCCGGTAAGGCTTAAACAATTGCAGTTTTTACCTTAATTAAATTCATTTATGTATGAGGCTCTGAAGACTAATATGGATTGAGAAAAATACGAGTTGCAAGGGGCTTGTGTGGCCTTAGTAGTGAGCAAGTGTCATGTAACTAGCGCCGCTGCGGCGCTGACTATGCACGCAGATTTCATATGAAATTGTTCATATTATATGATTATCTATTAAAAAACTGAACGTTACTAAGAATTTAGAATTCCTTGTCTAGGAACGTGGCCGGCTTGCGTGCCAAAGGCTTAAGTTACCGGATGGACAGTGACACCGGCAGGTATTAAAAGGTATTTGACTTAGAAATATTAAGACTAGCTGTTGCCGGGGTATTGCTGGTTGATAGAATCAGGTCCCTACATGTCGGGTTCGAGTTCGACTTACACTTACGAGGGGTGATCAAAAAGTAATGATAAACGGGTATTTCTAATAAAGATAAAAATCCAAAAAAAATTGTTTTCACTTCTTCGGTCCTTCACTACTTCCCACCTAAAAAATTGTATAAATAGGACATCATTTGGAGGAGCTACATTCATTTGAATACCAGCAGTCGGAGCGACAACACGAAAATGGAGAAACACGAAGTGAGATGCGTCATCAAGTACCTCTGTTTGAAAAAAATGTCTACCAAAGAGATACACGCTGATTTGGTGGAGACACTGGGGGACTCTGCTCCTCCATATTCTACGGTGGCACGGTGGTGCAAAGAGTTTAAGCTGGGTAGAACATCCACAGAAGATGAACATCGCGAGGGACGCCCAACCTCGTCCCTCACTGAGGAAATCGTGAAAAAAGTCGAAGATATCGTATTAGCAGACCGAAGAGTAACCATCAGACATTTAGCTGAGGTCACAGGGATCTCATATGGCAGCATCCAAAGCATTTTGACCGGCAAAATGAATATGAAGAAGGTCTCCGCGCGTTGGGTACCGAGAATGTTAACGGACGAACAAAAGAAAAAGCGAGTTGACATTTCAAGAGCCAATCTTGCAAAGTTCCAGGCTGACCAAGAAATTTTTTTGTCTCGATTTGTGACCATGGACGAAACATGGATCCATCATTTTGATCCTGAGACCAAACAACAATCGATGACTTGGAAAAGGCCATCCTCACCGACGCCGAAGAAGTTCAAAGTCTCGAGCTCGGCGGGCAAGGTTATGGCGTCCGTTTTTTGGGATGCTGAGGGAATCATAATGGTTGATTACCTGAAAAAGGGAGCTACTATAACGGGCTCCTACTACGCTGATCAAATAAGACGACTGCGAGAAGCCATAAAGGAAAAAAGACGGGGCAAACTCCGAGCGAAAGTCCTGTTTCATCAGGACAACGCACCTGCACACAAAGCCGAAGTTGCGACGGCTGCCATTCGAGAAGCAGGCTTCGAACTGGTCGAACACCCACCCTATTCTCCAGATTTAGCCCCCAGCGACTTTTATTTGTTTCCTCGGCTCAAGGAACACCTCAGGGGCAAGAAATTTGAGGATGATAGCGAGGTTATGGCTGCTGTAGAGGCATTTTGGGAGAGCCAAGATAAAGATTTTTTTTTAAAGGGTATTTTAGGCTTAGAGAAACGTTGGACTAAATGTATCGACTTGTTAGGAGACTATGTAGAAAAATAAATTAAATTTAAACTAGAATCGTTGTTTTATTATACTCATTATCATTACTTTTTGATCGCCCCTCGTACATGTACACTTCTCATGTACTTCTATTTTAGTAAAAACATTTAGCTTTGTTGGAGGTGTTATAAAATAACAGTTAATTACTTGTTACCTCCGTGTAAATCTAAAGTTATCGTGATTGGGTTTTAATTTTTATTTAAACTCTTAAGTTAAATTCCTCTAACTCTCTTGCATTCCCTGCTCCGCAAAAAAAGCACACTTCATTCCAGCTTTATAAACTATTAAATAGTTGTGACCTTGCATAGTGTATTCAGACTCACTTAAAAAGAACCACAGAATAATACCCAACACTGTTTGAAAGTAACATGAAAATACCTTGATTTCACCTATTACTGTTTGTTTTTTCAATGTCATTAATCAAATTAATTTTAATTTTGTAATACTTCTTATTTAAAAATAAATAAAATCTTATTAGACATCATTGTAGTGCATGTGGATAGGTTTATGTAACACATACCTATTTATTTAGAATTTCATAAAAACAAAAACATCTAAATCAAAACCTGACAGTCGAGAAAACAAAACATTGTTATTAAAATAATCTTTTTTTTAGCCTTATCAGAAACAAAGATAAAAATAAAATAGAAATCTCTAAGGAGTCAAATGTCACAATAATTTATTAGAAGAACGACGTTAGTGTGTAATTAAATGAATCTAAGATATAAAAATAAGAGTGCAATGGCGCCATGGGCCGGCCCTATGCGCCATCGCGGCACCTCGTCATGAGCCCGCAGGGAGTAACATAAAGTACCATCAGTAAGCACTGAACTATAGTTCAGTAGTGCCCCAGCCGCTCTTATAAGACACACGTCACACTCTCTATGACGTCTTTCAAGTTTTATTTGCTTTAGTCGATTTATTACTTCTGATTTTTTACGTAACGTAACAATCAAACTGATTCTTATCAGACTCTTAATTTATAGAGTAATATGGACACCGGGAATTTAAACATACACCGTAGGGTAAACAAACATATTAAATGATATAAAAGCTTATCTCGAGAATATAATAAACTCACGACAACACTCAGGAATATTTTCAGGACTTCGGTACTTCCATGCATCCTCCTGGGGGGATGGGGACTATTGCGTTTACCTTTTCGCGTTCTCCACTTTTCTTATTAACTAGCTAAACTCAGTCACTCATTCCTATTGGTCATTCTTCGCATTTTCTTACGATAAAATAGGATAAAGTTTGAATAAATAAATAATCGCTTAGTATCTAGCCTGTCTAATTTCTTTCTTACATAAAGTATAAATAAGCACAATAATACATTTTAGACTAAAGTTTTTGAAAAACTACCCATTGGATTTATGGTCTCGCGTAAAACTCTTAAAGATTCAACGGTTTCCTAACAAAGAAGAGGAAGTTTTTGTATACTTGTTGGGGTTTCTATTCTAAATTATTAAATGCTTTTAGTTAAAATTTAATTGTGAGGTAGAGATTAGAATAGATAAACAATCACGGATTATTAATTTTTAAAGTCGCAAGTTACAACTGGTTGGGTATAAGTACAAAATGTTCCGATCTGTTGGTTTTTTAAACTATACACGTGTAGCTTTAAAAACGTGTTCGACAATTGAATTGCTAATAAGTTACAACATAATCATAAAGATCATTATTTAATTTTATTTTATAAAACTAGCCTTTCGGGTTTTTAAATCACTGTGACCTTTAAACTATTTTACGAATTATTCAATGGTGTGAAAACCCATCCTTTTACTTAGTAATATTATAAATGCGAATGTGAGTATGTTTGTTTGTTTTTTACACTTTTACTCCTAAACAACTCAACGACGATCAACGATTATCATGAAATATACATAACACACGTTATCAGGGGTAAAAGGACATAGGGTCCCTTTAATCCAGAAATAGTTCTGTTCCAAAGGAATATCTGAACTGAATAACAAAATCTATATGAACGCGGTCGAAACCGTAAGCGAAAACTAGTTACAAATAAAAGGATTGTTATCTGGTAAAGTAAAAAAAATCTATGATATAAATATAAAGTGTCATTCCGCGAAGGGAATATTAAAAAAATGTATCACGTTACAGTATGGTACGATGTCTTGCATCATTAACGATTAGACGTTATTTTATTTACTATTATCAGCACAATACACAGAGGTTACTGGCTTTTGATATTATTGACTAAATTTATGCTGTTACCGCATTATCATCAGAGTGTAAACTGCAATGACATCTATATAACTTGCGACGATGGAAAACAGGTTGATGTGATAGAGTTTTCAGAATCACTACCTCATTTCTCTGAATTCCCGATCAGGGGTTAGTCAAACGAAAACAAAATAAAATTCATAAATCATGTATGCCTAAATAATAAATGCTAACTATATGTTACCAATACTTAGTTATTAATCGATTCCAACCTTATTCTCAAGTTATACGCATTATCAAACTTTGAACAGAACGAAATCGTATTTAATCATCAAAAACATCATGACTTAAAATTACAATACTGAGTGCACTAAGGAGGTACTTATCTACATATATAGGTAAAGTTGAATGGAATGGAAAGGGGATGGTTGTATTTTTAGCGCTTGCGAACTTTTTCACCATAGGACTCTATAGTCTCGACTACCATACCATAATCGACACTGACGTCGCCTTTGGTTGACCAAAAGGAATCAAAGGAACCGTCGATGTTGTCAACAAATTTATACTTATTTATTATTTCTATTAAGTCTAGATGTATTGCATAGTTTCGTGCTGAGTTCCGAAAGCATTATCATAATATTATTACTCTGTTCACAGGTATCTACTCCCACCGACACCTGGACCCTTCCCTGGTGCAAGTAATCCATCCGGTGAAGGTTTCCCGCGAAGGCGAGCTGGTCTCGCACGCTGTAGATCATTCGCACGAGCACGGCCATTCCCGGGCGAGGCGAGATCTGCATCACACTGAACACTTGCAACCACATATACTGCACTACAACCTTACTGTTGATGGCCGAACCCTCAGACTGGACCTGCGGTAAGAACTTCTCTGTTGTAATCGTTGTAAGTCTGTAGTTCGTTGTGCAGTACTCACAAAGAGATAGATAGACACACAAACCTACAAAAGCCAAATCGCCCAAAACTGAACCAGTGATGCCTCGTTTGCTCGGTCAACTGAACACATTGACTGATATCTAGTATCTTACAAAAGAATGTAAGAAACAATATTGGAAATTGAGGCAAGAATCCGTGCACCCTACAGAAAAGTACGCTGAACCAGCATTACTAGCGTTCTGTACTTTTGCTGTAGAGTCGGGTAGTCACAGCTCTATTGGATTAAAATTGTCGGTGAACTGTGTGTGTGCTTTGTTCCTACCTTCATTCTTTCTTGGCTAGTAGTAGAAAATAAATTATTAAGACTCTAGGACTTTCTCCATTTACCTTGTGATTATTTCAGTATGTTGATGAGTCATAACCAAATTTTGTAAATGTTCATGCTCAGCTACTTATTACGTACTGTAATTTAAACTTTTATCTGTTAAATAAAAAAAACATTATTAGGGATAATGATTCGCTAAATTATTTAAACATACGCAGAACTAATTAGGATTTATTTATTTTATCAACAATGAAATAATAAGAACAATTTATTTACAATAAGTATTTTCGACGTTGTTTTCTATTATTAAATACAAAGACAAGTAAATAAATTATATGACAGTATCTGGAGTCCTCATTGATACACCGAAGTTCACGGACACGAGAAAAATAGAAAACATTGATTGTTACATTTGTTAACATAGTTATTGTACATGAGTAGATAGTTCGAATTGTCTATCTGGTTGGTGATAACCCGGGCCATGTGAAATTCAGCGTCAGACAATAGATAAAGAAGCAGACGTGCGTACACGCAGCTCTCTGTTGCCGACTGACTGACATAGTTTGTTTTTTGCCTATCGCGAATCGACCTTCTCAAATATTTGAACTTGGCTCGGCTATCGCACCGGGCACATCTGTGACTTTATCAGCAGCATAATCCACTAATGTCATGTTATTATCCTTATCACTGCTACATTAATTTTCGTTTTCTTGCATATGTTTTTTTTTATATTTGATTAAACATACAGTGTGTTTATAATTAAAACATGTTGTACACGATTAGTCATCTTCACGTATTGATTTATTTCTTAAATGACCTATAAGGTTATTTGTAAGACTTTTATTTATTCAGATTAGCTGTGATTTATGTGTCTATGTGTCTTCTAGTGTTATCTTGAATATTGTCTTGGTTTCGTCTGAATTAGTAACTAATAGAATGCATTCTGGTACTATTTCAATACTATTCAAAGTCTAACGTCAATGCTACAACCGAACAATGAGTAATATTAATCAGCAATACCATAACCATTTTAGTAGTAAATTAGTTAGGTTTAAATAACTTTAACCTTGAGACATTCAGTGAGCCCATTTCCGTGGAATATGCTCATAAATCTCAGTAAATCTGGCCGCGCAGTTCTCTTTGACGCGGCATTTACACTGCTGTCGCTACCGGCGACGGATTTGCTTTTTTATACAAATAACTCTTAGTTTATTATACTCTTTATTTATTTTATAGCTTTTAACATTTACCGTTATAATAGAATGTTATCAGTCTATGGCATTACTTTTTTTGACATAAAAACTCCGTAGATATTATCTAGTTACGTTGTGGGTGAGTTATGGGCTTCCCTGGAAATGCGCATGGCATGCAATCCATAACTGGTTTTCGGCTTCTCAACCGTAGCGTTTATGACGTTATTCTACACTCGTATATACTAATGTATAATCAAAAGAGTAAGATCAAGATAGAATTAAATAAACAGAACTCTTACGCCGGATAGCGATCACGTCTAAGAGGTTTGGTTAGGCTTTGATTGGTTTTGATACTGTAGCTCGCTAGTTTTTCAGCACTGGCTTTTCAGCATATGGCGATAAAATAATGGTTTTCCATTACAAGGCCTACGTTTACCTCTAGTTAAATTAGCAAACTTTCTCAAAGACCGTCAATTGTTGAGATCTAGGCTCATAGGGAATAACGTTTCTAACACAGAAGCTGAGCCTTTTTTTTACTTTGTAAATCTGGGTTCAAATCGAAGAAGTTTTGGATTTGGCCATACTGTTGTGTGATTATTAAAAAATATTTATTAAATAGGCTCAAGAATACACATAAAAATAAAACCTTGGCCAAAAAAAAGTATAAAGTAAAATCCATTCCTGAAAGTGAAAAAAACAGGTAGTATGATTTTGTATGCGGTTTTATTTTGTTATGGCCAAAACTTGTTTTACAGGGATATAATAATTGTTTATTCTATGATGCTGAACTACAACACGAGCAAAGATTGTTATCTACAAGTTTCGAAAATTTTAGGTGCTATTTCCAAAATGTTTATAATACTTTTATAAATATAGTCAAGAAGGTACGATAGAGTGCTTGATAAGCGAAATTTTGTACTTGTCTTATAACGCTATTGGCGCTTACAACATTTTAACTTGTAAACGAAATTATCGTGCGTACACTCGCATTTGTACACTTAAATATGTATCTTCTATAGCGAACATGTTGCGATGTTGACAGTTTTGCAGACTTTTGAAGACTCACATAATTTCAGCAGTTTATAAAGGTCACATACTTATTGTAGCTGTAGTCTGTAGCAAATTTATTAATTTGAGATCTAAAATTGTGTATCTAATTAGGTGGTATATTATTCGTGTTCGACTTAAGATATTAATTCAAACATGTTGTTGGCAAAGCGCCTAACTCACCGCACGTACTACTTACTTGAGCATTTATATTTCATCGGTTTTTACTATACATTTTTACAGCTAATTGCTAACTAATATAAAACTGATGTGTTAAAATGCACTTATGTGAGCAGCTTCTTCTAACACGTTAATAAATTAGAAATCTAAATCTGTAGCCTTAGCTTATAAATTATTAAACTTTTGGGAAATTAATCATTTAATGTATTTTTAGTACTAAATGTATTAAATTATTTAGATATTAATTTAATTTTTATCTTTAAAATGTATGCTTTATACTTTAAATGCAGTTAGAACTATCAGCTGTTGCAACTATACTTGGTACCTAGATTGCGAAAGGCAAGTTACGGTCTCAATTCGGAGACTAATATCCAGCTATAACTTCGTCCAAATAAGTAAGCTTAATACTAAAAGTAAAAGTAAAATAGCGCAAAAACACTTCCCAATTTTACAAAATTTATAAAGGAACATTACCTGAGTTGTTGAACGGTTGGGCTCATGATGCCCGTGCATTTGTATGTGTGCACCTATATTTATTTATTAGTGTATGTGTATATATATGTACCTATATTGTTATCTGTATGTATGTGAAAATATATGTTATTATTATGACTTAGATAATATTTTCAATCAATTATACACTGCAACTTCTCTTGCCATACATAAACTTTCGTTCCAGGCAGAGCGCGATAAGGCCGCCAACTGTACAAGGTCTCTACTTTTAGTTTGTAAGAATATCTAAATACAGTTTTCTATCATTTTATATGTTTTGTACAATAATGAGTTTATCTGTCTATTTATCTATAGTGTAATACTGTAAAAGTTGATAAAGATGTTTATTAACCAATCATGCTCTCAGCATTAAACGGTTTAAGAAAAAGTATCAGCACATAGGTTGCATCCTCGGTTAAAATAGACGAACGAGTACCGCGGTCCACGTGAGCGAGGCCACACGCGAAAGCTAGGAATATTATAGATGTGAAAGTTTACAAAGATGCGTGTTATTGAATCATGCCTTTCGCCCTCAACGAATTTAGGTAAAGTTTTGCACACGAGTTGACTGGTTTAATTTTGATTAACATAGAGGTAATTTCTACGCGAGTGGAACCGCGATCTGAAGCTAGTAATTTGTTTAAAAACACCATTATTAGCCATAAAAGGTTATTTTTCCGCCATAAAAGCTAGTAGATCATAAAAATCATGAAAAATTAATAAAATAGCTTAAGGCCATCCGTTGTAAACCGTTTCTTAAAAAACTCATTACTCAACTTTAACGTCAAATAAGGTACAGCTCCAAAGGAAATTAATTGCACAAAAATAAAACAACGATTAAGATAGTGTTGATATCATAAATCAATTAGTCCTGTTACCGGTGTTGCTAACCACAAAATAATGTTAGCAATTTTCCTAATCGAGCTTAAAACTTGTTTTATCTTTGTTAGATATAATGAATTCCTAATCTGGAAAATTTAACAGCATTCCTGTGCCAAATGGCGCTTATAATTTATGAAACACAAGATAGTTAATAAAATTAACTGTGTCCGTAAATATATATTTGATCTAGTGGATACTGCACTTAACTGCTACTGTTATTATTGATGGTAGTTACGCTACTTCACAATTAGAAATATGTTAGTAACATTAAAAAATTTGATACTTACGTAGTATTTTAAGTCCGTTTAGTTACCGTGAAGGGCTCTATTGTCACTTGTCGGACAATATGGAAAATATGATCTGATCTATAATTATTATTAGTATTGTCTCTTTACTTTCTCTCTTTAATGTTGTTATTGACTGCCTCACTGCAGACCGTATGTCAAAGATCGCAATCATTTTAAGTTAAATTAACTCTCTTTCCTCAAACTAACTTTAGTGCTCATCTTATAACAGTGTGGTACACATTTAGAACTATACCTAATAAATTGTTTTGTTCTGCACTTGAATTTATTTTAATTAGCTAGCATTCTTAGTATCCATGATTTTGAGGTATCTTTATGTGACCCGGAATCGTATCTTTATGTGACCCGGATTCATTACTCTCAAGTGTATATAAATATACTATTAGTGGCTCCCCGCAGTTTTACCCGCGTTTATGGTTACTGCTCCGCTCCTAAGGGTTGTAGCGTGATATTAAAAAGCCTTAACCTTCCTCATAAATTGGGCTATGTAATGCAAGAAGTTATTTTTAAATCCGACTGGTACTTTAAGAGATTAACGCGTAGATACAACTGCAACAAAAAACTCATTAGATATATTTTACTAATTTCAAAACTTAGGACTTGGGGAACTTATACAGTACGAATGAACAAGCTTTCTTGGGTATTTTCTAAATCGACTCTATAACTAATAGGCTATCATATAAAGTTTATGGTTAAATTAATTGAGAGACACACGGTGACGCAATGGATTGAGGCCAGTAGTGTCGCCATCCACTAACGCAATCCCAAAGTGTACGCACACGGGATCAGATACATGGCACACTCATTATTTCTTTCGAAATACTAAACCCTAGCTAACCTGTGCTAACTTATTGACATTTATCTCTGTTACTTCCGTCATTGTAGTTCAATTGCAAAAGGTACAAAGTGAGATTTATGAATGTGATAATTAGTTATTTTGATATTGGGTAAGTACAATATTTTAATAGTATCAATATTTTAATATCTTGTCTTGCACTTTTCCTTAAGGTCAATAGCTTTGACCGTAAGGAAAAGTGCAAGACAAGAATGGAAAAGTCACATAACATTTTAGTCGCTCCGGAACATTATATACCAGTCAGTGACGGATTTACTAGTAGACTGATTATGCTGAAGCCTAGGGCGGCAGATTTTAGGGACGGCAAATTTGGAACTTACATTATTTTTTATGTCTTGTCCTGGGGTATCGAATTAGATAGACCGACCGGTAGGGGCGGCAAAATTTTAATAGCCTACTGGCGGCAAATGTGTAAATTCGCCGGTGATACCAGTCAACATAATATATCAACTTCAGTATTATGTAATTTCATAATCATTTTAAGCATATAATTTAGGTACAAGTAACACTTGCAAAAAGGTAATGCAATGAATTAAGCGGCGGTAGCGTAATGGCTAAGGCGTCGGACTTGCGATCAAGTGGTTGAGGGTTCGAACCCCACCCAAGTCATCTACCGACGTGAGCCCACTCCTTTTTTTTTTTTTTGTGCGTGTGGAAACCCCCTCGGGCCGTCACCCCACCGGGGTTTTCGGTGGGGCGGTGTGTCGGAATCGAACCGACTAAAACCACACGGTGTGCCGTACTGCGCCTTAAGTAGGAGGGATCCGGGAACAGCTTTATTACGACATCCGGAACCCTCCTAGCGCCTGCCCGCTACAGCGCGGGCACCACCTTCGGGTACAATCCTCTCAATTAGGCGACGTCCAGGCACACGCGGACGCCGCCTCCTCGCGGGGGGCCACTACAGCGGGTGGAGGGGAAAACCCGTCCCGTCCACCCGCGGCCACACTCAGGGCGGCATGAGGCGCTGGTATGCGCGCCTCCGCCGCCCGGTTCGCCGGCGGCGAATTAGGTCCGAGTGGAGGTCGTCCTCCCGGACCCTTTCCGCCGCCTCCTTCTGCGAGATGACGTCCTCACAGAAGGTCGCGACCGCGGTAAAATTCCTGTCGCTACCGGCCATGGAGCGTATGACGGCCGGTAGCGAGAGATCTCCTCAGATGACTGCAGTGAGGGCCCGACGCTGCGTCGCCCAGGCGGAGCAAACCGCCAGCGTGTGCTGAGCCGAGTCCTCACTGCAGTCGCAGTGGTGACAGGCGGGACTCAGTTCCCTCCTAGCGACCGAGTGCAGGTACTTCCCGAAGCAGCCGTGCCCGGAAAGGACCTGCGTCAGTCGGAAGGAAAGGGTCCCGTGCTGCCGCCCTGCCCACTCGACGATGACCGGCTGGAGCGCCTCCACGGCGGCAAAGCCAGCACGTGGAGCCTCCAGCCGGGACGACCAACGAGCCATGGTGGCTCGGCGAGCGGCCTCAAGCCATCCGCGTACCTCTTCGGGCGGGGGCCGACTGCCGCTTTCCGCCCGGAACTCAGCCGTTCGCCGATATACTTCGGCGAGCACTTCCGCCTCCAAATCCCACGGGGGAGTCCCGGCCAACGCGCACGCCGCCTCCGTCGACACGGTGCGGTATCCGCGTATGGCTCTGACCGCCATAACCCTCTGAGGGCGCCAGAGGCGCGCCCTATTTTGGGCGGTCAGAGCTCCCGCCCACACCGGTGCACCGTACAGTGCCATTGACCGGACAACCCCCGTGTACAGCCGTCTCGTAGCGACGCTGGGTCCGCCCAAATTGGGCAAGAGTCGCCCAAGGGCGGACGCAGCGCCGACCAGCTTCGGAGCAAGCTGTCGGAAGTGCTCGTCGAAGAGCCACCTACCGTCGAGGATCAGGCCCAGATACCTTATGTGGGCCTGAACCGGTACGAGGACCGAGTTGACCACTATAGAGGCGCCAGGGGGTGGACCACGACGGGGCCCATGGAATAGAAGGGCCTCCGTCTTATCCAGGGCCACCCGCAAGCCCAGCGCCTCGATGCGCCCGACCACCAGAGAGACTCCCCTGGTGGCCAAGCGCGCTGCCTCCTGAAAGTTCACCCCCCGGGCTGTGACCAACGTGTCATCGGCGTAACAAATTACGCCGAGCCCGGGGGGGAAGTCGCCTCTAAGGGCCCAGTCGTACCCCATGTTCCACAGGAGTGGTCCAAGGACAGACCCCTGCGGAACACCGCACGACATGGGCCGACGACTCAAGACTCCATCTCGGTCCTCGTACATGACGGTACGCTCCTCTAAATAGTCTGCCACTAGCCGCCTCAGGTACCCTGGCACTCCGTGATACTGGAGCGCTTCCCTGATGCAGCTGAATGGCAGACTATTGAACGCGTTGGCGATGTCCAACGACACCGCCAACAGCACGCCGCCACAGCTCACTACCTCTTCGGTCACGGCCCTCAGGCGCAACACAGCACCGACCGTCGAACGCCCCGCTCGAAAACCGAATTGGGCGTCCGACAAATCGGGGCCGACCTCGCCAAGGTGCCGGACGATGCGGGCAGAGAGGACCCTCTCAAACAATTTACCCGCCTCGTCCAGCAAACGTGAGCCCACTCCTAACACAAGCATTTAGCTTGGCTGGAGGGGTTAACAAGAATACTATTAATGTGTGACACACGCTGCTAGTATACTTTCTTTAAAAAAAAAATACGGTCCGAAGAAAACATAAAGTATTTAATGCAAGAAAAAATACAAGAGTCTCTACATATGTATACAAAAGGTATTTAAAATATGAACTCTATGAAGTTATAGTTTTCGTTGAATATGG
The DNA here is from genome assembly GCA_963859945.1 of Euplagia quadripunctaria. NCBI lineage: Eukaryota > Metazoa > Arthropoda > Insecta > Lepidoptera > Erebidae > Euplagia > Euplagia quadripunctaria. The sequence goes on along the minus strand of OY982576.1, from coordinate 10,268,114 downwards.
ATGTTTTAATGTATTGACTTCAATGTTTTCCATGAAGCGCAGGGATCGTGGTAACGGTAAGCGCACTTCAGTTTTGTGAAAACGTCGCTCATCGCTAATAAGATTATTTTCCGTCCGAATGTATTATCACTATCACTACATATTATAAAACAAAGTCCCCCGCCGTGTCTGTCTGTTTGTCGGTTTGTTCACCGATAAACTGAAAAACTACTAAACGGATTTTCATACGGTTTTCACTAATAGACAGAGTGATTCATGAGGAAGATTTAGGTGCATAATTTGTACCCGTGCGAAGCCGGGGCGGGTCGCTAGTAATAGCATAAAGCGCACAGCACATTTCCGGCAATTGAAGCCACCGCTTGTCTTCATTATCCGACGATATCTTTCTTCTAGCTGCATATAAAAAGCATAAATCTATGGAGAACATATAGACAGAAATTAGTTTTTCACCTTTTCTGAAAAAAGTGCTTTTTGAGTTAATACCCGTTTGGATCCAAATGTGCAATATCATAATTATGAGTGTTAAAAGGCTGGCAGTCACTTACCGCAACTACTTAGTAATCTGTGCTTACCGTCTCGCGGTTCTTAGCTTGTTTTATTTACCCACTCACTTGAATAAAAAAATTACAATCAATAATATTGAAACAGACAAACGTTACCTATATTTTAAATTGCCTTAGAACACATAGGTACAACATTAGTTACTAGTAATTACTACTTAAATGCTAAACTAAAAACAGTACGCCTTTATCTATAAAAACTTTACAATAATTGAATTGTCAAGAAATAGATAGTTGCAGGACTAAAGCGGCCCCTAGACGATCATGCGGCATGACATGCGTTACGTGCTGTCATGCATGCATGACCGTTTAATTGTATTAATTGATGCGAATGACATGCAAACCACGTGCATGACATCAAACTACGTGCATGACATGCAAACTACGTGCTGGTAGTTGATTGACAATTCCTTTTATTTTTATAAATTTATTTATTTATAAATCTGCCTTTGACAAAGACATTTTCATACCAGCGCAGACCTCTTCACTATACTATCGATATCGACTGAATAAATTGATTATACCAAGCGAATTATCATGCTGCGTGATAGACTTTCAATAGGTCCTTCATGCAGCATGATGATACAGCATATCATGCCGCATGATCGTCTAGGGACTGCTTAAGAGAGAAAGAAATCAAAACTCAAATATTATAAATAATAATAATAATAACTTTACACTAACTTTTAAACTTTCGCGTTCCATGATATAATTATGTACTTATACGGGAATTAACGCGATCACGAAAAGGTATTACATACCTTTTCGTGATCGCGTTAGAATACGAAAATGTGCGGGTGGATGAAGAACCTTCTACCTCACGATCTCGACGACGGAGGGTGTGCACCGCTGAGCCAGTCAGCCTGTGACCACGGCCAGTGCAACCTGGTCGAAACGTCAGGCAATTCAGAGGTATGTAATACCTTTTCGTGATCGCGTTAATTCCCGTATAAGTACATAATTATAATAACTTTACACATCTAACACACGGCCGTCTGACCCCAAACTAGGCAGAGCCTGTACTACGGTAACCAGACTGCTGATAAACATACTTATATATTTCTAAATACATATATATTATAGATAAATTATACCCATACACAGAACAAATGATCATGCTCATCACACAATTATTTGTCCTGGGTGGGAGTCGAACCCACGACCTCTGGCTCAGCTGTCAGGGTCCCTAACCACTAGACCAACAGGCTAATTAACTACAAAACCGATCATAATGAAATGTTGCACTAGAAAAGGACATAGGTTACCTTTCATCGAGAAAATAGTACTGTACCCGACGTATACTTGAATTAATTGACGAAATCTAAATTCACGCGAGTGAAGCCGAGAACAAGAGCAATGCAATGCCAAAGCCGCCACCACTCAGCAATTGTTTTAGGACATATTCTTTAAACTTCGCATATAAGTGTTCACATATAGTTGTTACTATATGTCGTGGCCACATCTTAAAATGGATCATGCTGTGTCACATCATCAGGATATGGTCTGACTTGATCGAAGAATAATCAATCAGCATTTGATAATTTGAACAGCTAAACGCATGCCTACTTCAAGATATGACAATAAAACAAACATTAATAGTAAAATAGTTACATTATCCACAGTTAAGAGGCGCTGATAATGTTTTGTTTTTGTGATAACCCTACTAATATTATAAACGTGAAAGTTTGTGAGTATGGATGGATGGATGGATGTCTGTTACTCTTTCACGCAAAAACTACTGAACCGATTGCGATGAAACTGGAGACCTGGATTAACATATAGGCTACTTTTATTACGATATTCCCACGGGATCGGGACTTACGCGGGTGAAACCGCGGGGCGCAGCTAGCAAGTAATAATTATATAGTAATAAATAATATGCAAATATATGGCCAAACGTGGATTGACATAATAATATCAGCAAAACATTGACGTAGAAACGACGATTTCATGAAATGGTCGGACATATCATGAAGTGAATCTGGCCACGACCTATATATGTATGTGTATGCAATGTATGATCAAGGCAATGTGCAAGAGTATACCGGAGTGCCGCGCGTTTTCGCCACGCGATAGTTTCGCGGAAGTCCCGTCGCTATCACTAGCACTCGTGTGAACGCAACACTAGCTAGAAGCTGTTCGTGCACTTTTTATCCTTACGCGCGTACCACTGCAACCTGCCATAACCCGCTGACACTTTCTAAACTTACTAAAAGTACCAATACATTTAAACCTCCAATATTCTTGTATCGAATCCTTTTGATTCTGAATAAATCAGTTTCTAATAGCCTGTGTTTGTCGGCTTCAATCTATAACATTTCAATTTATTTAACCTCCCTAGCAACTATTTATAAATATGTCTACAATATACTTAATTATGAAAGTATTAATTAATGATGACTAACGTCTAAAACCTCTAATCTCATATATCTATATATTAATACGTGAAGCGAAAACTTTGGATCCCTTTTTACGAAAATTGGGCGGACGGAGGAGTATGAAATTTTGCACACTTGTAGTTTATACAGAGAAGAAGTGACGAATACTAAAATTTTTGAACAATATTTGCCACAAAGTTAAAAAAATGCAAAAACGGGTACATACAGCTATGAGTGTCCAGTATATATTTTGACCTGTCATGGTACAAAAGTCTATACAATGACAGGCCAAGTAATATTGGCCATTGAAATAAACCATGGTCGAAATTCGACCAACACGCGATCTCTAGTTTTCCTAAAACTGTCCAGTTTAAAGTTAAAAGGCAACACACCTGTAGTTTCCTACCTAATGTCTGCATAGATAGCGCGTGGTGGTTTGGGTATTGTCCAGTTTTCTTCTTTCTTTGTTTTCAGTATTATCTTTTTAAAAAGAAGAAAAGTAGTGTGCTTCTTTTATTTTTTGTGAAAATGTCACAAAACATATTTACTTACAAGATACACTAATTAGATACCAGACAACTTAAAGATGTACCTACCTACTTATAAAAAATCTTCACGATTCCAATTAACACCACTGTCTAGGTTTTTGCTTAGAGCTATACTTAGTTTCATTTACTGCACGTCCTCTCGACAACATTGAAACTTCCTCTTCAAGATTGTTTCAATGTAAACAGCAAAAAAAAACAGACGATCACCTTATTGCAGTGAGATATCGCCAAACATGAGACTAGGACGCGAACCGTCCGACCTCGACGAATATCTTCTTATGAGACAAGTGGGACGCTGCGCTCATACATTTTTAATGTGTTGGGGACAAAAACTCGACAGTTTGAAAGTTGCTGTAATGTCTTCTGAGTTCAATTCATACATATTTATGCGGCAATTATTGTAATACAATGAACGATGAATATTGCAAGCATTGCGCAATGTGACCCTACGTAGCGGGACCGACCCGACCATGCACCGAATATAGTGTTGCCCAAATAAATAAAAAAGACCGAATGAGAAAAAGCTGTCAATTACACATTCTGCATATATACAGCTGCATATTCTTACACGTAGGGAATCATAGCTGTTTATTTTAACCGTTATGTATAATATAATAAGTATTCGTTAATAATGCTCATTGCTAAGATCTACATTAGAGTGTCAGTCCCCTCAAAAGTTCTGAATAATCACCAAACACCGTTAACCACAATGTTTAATCCATTGTTGTAAAGGGTTTTATTTCGAGTTTTCCTTCTTTGGCAGTGCCTGCTCCCTTAGTCGGCTCTTATGACACCCTCGGAACGGGGTAGTAGTTTGTATTCTTCAGCTGCTACCACACGGCAACACCGCGCCGACACGACAAAGCCGCAACCACTCGGCAATTTTTTAATAATTTCTTCTCATCGCCTTCTATACTTATAAATACCCGTTTGGTAAATATGTAGACTCTAGCTTTGTCGGTGTAAAGAATATTTCAAAATCTTATATGCTATAAGAAAATAAGTGTAGTCAGTTTCTCGTGCGCCAATCTCTGAATGTCTAAACTACATGCAACATTAATGAGATACTTGTATTTATTTCGTGTTTATATTATTTCTTGAAAACCGTTACAAATTTCCAAGAAAAAACTGTGATTTTTCCCGTTACCATTACAAATGGCTTCCATACTATTTTATATTATAAATGTGTAAGGCCAAGGTTGAACATTGTTTATGTATTCAGCGATCGCCAGAAATGTTTATTAGGAATATTTTATTTAGGAATACACATAGATACGGGTACTGTTCAGAACATATCTTGAGAATGAATAAACGTTATGAAGATTAATTAGACTGGTTGGAATCTAAAGTCTTTATTTTTGTACAGTAACATCTATAGAATGTAGTGACTACACTTGATGATTATCGGCCATCATGTTTTTGTAACCCATTTAAAAGGTAACAACAAATTAGTAAGTACTAAGTATTTCTTAACAATACTGGTTTTAATTATTATTTAAATAATTTGTTTTGATATTTGTACACGACATTGGTAAACCTGTAATAGAATATTTTTTATCTCTATCAACTGGTTCTGTCATGATCGTTGTTGTTGGTTGTGGTTTGATATATGGTGGTGTTTTCTTCTTCCAAACTCCTCTATCAGTTCACTACCTATTTCCTTTTTAGCCATATCCTCTTTCACGCAGTCCTAATATATTTTCTTCGGTTGTCCTCTACTCTTGTATCCGTCCACTTCTACACAAAAAAACTCTTATCATCACATTTTGCTCATCCCTTCACGTCCATACCACGATAATCTGTTGCTCCTCAACTTTTCACTATAGAACATAATAATGTTATTAATAGCAATGACCAAAAAAAACTCGATATACAAATAGGTCGAATCAGAAATATAATTATAATTTAATTTATCTGTGGACATTCCACACCTGCAAATCAATTTTAACATTTAAGATTTTGCAATTGAATTAAACCTAAGCTTTATTCGTTTCACCCTTCAAACTATTAATATAGTTTTCGTAATTTCTAATTTATATGCAGTCTATTACAGATTTTATAGATGAGAATTTAGATTGGCAATACTCGTTGCTATTAACCGAAGTATCAAACAAACATAGCATATATAGAGCTGAAGATTTAGCAATGCTATGTATTCTCTTACTGTATTTCATGTTTTTCTGGTAAGGTGGAAACGAAAGTACTAAAACTACATAATATTTTGTTACGTGATGGGTCTATTGTAGGGAGCCCGGAATATAAGAAGGAATTCTCCGGCAGTATTCCTTCCTGAAGTATTAAAATTTCTTATTTCATTTTTGTCTTGTATGTTTTTGTCTTGTATATTTGTTATTACATACCTACACTTAATCAGCTATATTTTTGTACCCACATAATAGGCGCAAGCCATAAGTATATATGCCGCTTACCGGGCGAATTTCCTGACTCCGTGCTGCTAAAACCTACACGTACATTTACTGATAAATCCAGACATCGTATCAACATCCTGGTACAAAATACTACATTACTTTTTGTGATACAATAGTTCCCTAAATATTTGGATTCAACAAGTATTAAATAAAATAATAATTTAACTGAAGCGTCTTTGCTGTATTCAAAATTTTCTCACCACTTTACTGACACAAAGCGTAAAGTTAGCGAGTAATACGATCACGAACGAATAAATTCCTTTTTCGAAAATATTATCGATTTAGTAGCGCCTCGTAAAAGTTCCGACGGTTATTTGAGAAATTTCGAATATTACTTGTTATCACTTATTGATCTTCGCGTAATATTTTTATCGTATAAAATTACCCCAGTGATCGTACTAAAGCGGTCTAATGATTACTGTAAATTTCACTCGTGGTTCGTAAATTGGGGCTATCGATAATAAATTTTAGCGCTAGTAACACCGAGACGGCAACAGAACAAGTTTTGAGTGCCAAGTCGTTGGGTTCAAAATGATTTGCATAACAATTTGTAGGTATTCGTGTAATTACTCCCAAGTAAGAGCTCTTTTATAACGCTCCTTATTAAGAGTACTGGTGTGATTCACTTGATTTATTTAAGATAGAAACCTGTCAATTATAATTTACACTAGTTTGGAATAACTGTCAAATAAATTTTAGACTTTAAAAAGGTTAGCCTTGGATAGATGTGAAGGTATATACAGTAGCATAGGTTTATAATGCTAGCACAAATATAAATTTATACTACCCTTATAAAGCTATGCCACTAAAGTAGCAAACAGGCTTTTGCCCCCGTTATTAAAAAGGGATTGGAATTTGAAGAACCGTCACATGAAAAAAGCATGGCGGATAGGCCATTCCAATATTTGATCGAGCCCGACATAAGTAAGGCTTTTCTCAGACTCGAATAATTTTCTAACAAAAAAATTCAAAAGGTTCCATTAACAATTCTACACAAACTCCATTCAGTTTTACCCTAAACGTAAAACATTTTTGCAAAGATGTCTTCACAGTATAGGAACAATACAGGTTCAAGTGCAAGGACCTCGTAAAGCTATAATAAAATAAAGGTTTCGCACGGCAGGGCGCCGAAACCACAGGGCACTGGGAGACATATATATATATCTACCGTACATATACCGTATATATCAATTGCGCGATACCTGATACTGTACGAAAGCACCAACGAGTCAAAACAATACACTTTTAATATAACACTTTTATTGCACCCGCCGCAGTAGGTTATATCTTTTTTTTTATATGCAAACTGAGATGGCAAACAGGCATACTACCTCGATTTTAAACCCCGGTATACCACTGATATAATTCAAGCGCAGCCAACCTCATAGTACTTGACAACCCAGCCCACCAGCAGCGATACGGTGTTCTCGAGGTTCTCAAGTCAACCCGTATATTGTTTTTTTTTTGTATGACTAGTCTGACTACCTATATCTATGTTTCGCGCCGACACCAATGTAAATAGTCACATTCATTCATACAAATAATGGCATTGAACGGGAATCGAACCCGGGATCTCTGAGGTTACAGTCGCATGCACTACCGCCGCGCCACCGAAATTCATTATATGAATATTATTTTGCGACAGTTAGCACTGACAAAATTTGACGAAGATTGAAACAGCCGTTTTCGTAATATTACGTAAAACATCATTTAAAAACTTTAAAGTGCTCTCCTGTAAAGTTACTAAAAATAAAAATCCGTCGTTTTTCTACGACGACGACGATTTGTTAGCAGTTTGCGCCGCCCGTCTGGGGGAGTATCCTTGACCCTACAGGAGACCGCTAAACACCACTTCTACCATTAACGTTTTGTTCTTACTTTTAAATAATTCTGTACAGTATCCTCACGCGATCTGTGCGTTGTTTGGAATCATTTTTACGAGCTCTTGTCACACAAGTTGACATCTAGACATAGGCTACAAAGTCGTATTTTATTACTTTTTTTTATGGAATAGGGGCCAAACGAGCCGAGGACTCACCTGATAGTAAGTGACTACTGTCGCCCATTGACACCTGCAACTCAAGAGTCACAAGTGCGTTGCCGGCCTTTAAGGTGGGAATAGGGGAAGGGGGAGTGGGGGACAAGGAAGGGTTAGGGCCTCCGGTAACCTCACTCACTCGGTGAAATACAATACCAGCATTGCTTACCTGCCAGTTTTCTGTGAGGACGTGGTATCACTCCGGTTGAGCCGGCCCATACGTGCCGAAGCATGGCTCTCCCACAGTTATACATGAATAAACAATTTCTTATATTAATAGCCAACGAACGTTGATGGATAAAAATATCATTATTGGCCTATCAAAACTTTATAAACGAAATACATACGTTATTGTGTTTAGTTAATTATTTTCACAGCGCTATAAATGGTGTGGTGTGTGATACCATCAGTTCAACAACGGTTCAAAGAGTGTATGTAATCCACTTGGGCCACGCGTGCGCTTCTCGAGGGAGGAATAGGGTTTGCTTCATTCTACATGGACGGGGTTCCCGGGAATAAAAAACGAAGAAAAAAAATTATATTTTAGAAATATTTTTTTCCTTAAACGCTTATTACTTACTAGCAACCCGCCCCGGCTACGCACGGGTACAAATTACACCAAAACCTTCCTCATGAATCACTCTGCCTATTAGTGAAAACCGCATGAAAATCCGTTCAGTAGTTTTTCAGTTTATCGCGAACAGACAGACAGACAGACGCGGCGGGGGACTTTGTTTTATAATATGTAGTGATTATTTATTTTCTTTATTACGTTCAAGGATTATGGTCTTGTTTACCTCAAGGTGTAATGCGCGTAATTGTAAAACTCTCTTTAATATAAAAGTTCAGTACACTAGATTAACATAACGTTGATTATATTTTGAAGGTTCATTTGTATGTTAATCCCGGCTATTAGGTGCCTATATTGTGGTACATTACCGTCTACAAACCCGTCCTTAATTTCTACGATTATTATTTATTACCTTTATAACGCCATTCTTGTTTAAATAATATTAATTTTTAGAGAACAATTTAGTTAAAGTTGTATTTCTAGTTCGTGTTATGAATGGCAAAACCGTAAACATGTTATGGAAATAAGTCGGTTCCCTACAACATCACTATAAAATAATATTTAAAGAAGGAAAAAAAACGGCCGCCAAGTTCGAAAAAAATTAAAAATACTGATTTTGAACGATGATTTTTAATTAACTTAAAATCAGTCTAAACCTGGGCATCATACTGATGATTGGATCAAAATTAATAGGACTATTTCAAACATCTCTCAAGTTTCAACGACAATACATTCTAATGGAAGCAGGCATTTAGCATTAAAACAATCACTCGTCGATGATGGCAGGCCAGTATAGCACTTTAGCACGTATGCACAGACGGACACACAGAGACATTTGTGTCAACACAGCTCAACACGTAACTGGGGCGACTGTGTTTACCTCTACTAATTGCCGTAATGAGCCTTATCTGTGTGCTTAGTGCTTTACTCGCCACTCGAACTGTTTGCCTACCGATCGACAGCTAACCCGCCCAAGGCTGATAATGTCCACAGCAACTAAAACAACACTCCTTCTCGCATATTGGTTAAGTGGCGCCCGATAGATGAGTGCATGTTGGTACACTGCCGTCTTCGATTGCAAGTTTATCAGCGATGTTTGTGTTGATTCTGATGTTATCAATTCAACTAATTTTAATTAAACTTTAATCTATAGTAACAACGCATATTGAAAAAATTCATTATTGTTAATCAGGTAATTGAAATAAGCACGACAATAAGAAGGGATGCCTGTTCTTTGGAACCTATAGCTCAAACACGCCATGGTCCGAACGCCACTGTGAGATTTATTAAAGGAGAGAGATCTCTATATTATTTTTGAACCCGCCAAATATCGTTTTAGTTGCAAACTTAGAAGCTATTTAAGAGGTAACATCTTAGTGCGATATCCAATACATTAGCAGTGTGGACATATTCGCAGTAGAATGATGTTAAATTTAATTTAGTTCCGATCAACATTATTAACGCTCACTACAATTAATTACATTATTAACAGGTTATTGACTGAAAATTTATCATGAAATAGATTCCATTAAACGCTTATTACGTACGCACTCATAACGTAGGAACTACAACAACAAAACATAAAAGTCGGTTTATCTTATGCGATTATCCTTTTCCTTTTTCTTCTGCACGTAATATATCGTTACATTCCACAATTGCAGCATTCTCCGGTATCTAAGGCCAGTCCATACTGTCCGATAAATCTTGACCGTGTGCCAGTGTGAAGTCTACTTTTTATGGTTGTGGTCGTCGCCATAGTGGACAGATTCCTTGGCCGATTAAATCTCAGGTTGAATTTATTGCTATCGACTGGTGTTTAACAACGTTCGATTGTTAGTTGACCATACAAAAATAAACAGAATTCACTATAATTTCAAACAAAAAGTAACATTTAAACTGCTGTCTATTGGAATGTTAATCATTACTTAGCTTTAAAAATAATCCAGACTCATCTGTAGACTAAGTATAGTCGTGGAACCAAATATATTCTTATTTTATTTACTGAGTAGTCGCATAGCTGTGTTGCGCGCGAAGGAATTTGAGCCTCGCGGGATGTTGGGCAAAGAGCTTGCGGTAATCTACTCAGTCCTCGTCGTAAAAGGCGCACCTTCCGGTCGAGAATCTCAATTATGTCGTTAATGTACATACATAGCTATTATGTATGTATAATATGAGGATAAACGTCACATAAAAGGAAAAGGCGTAAACATTTTGTTGAATTTAAAAACATTTTTACATAAAAGTAAAATAAACTCATAAGTTTTTGAATCATAATTTATTATATTCATTTATCGTTACTTGTGATCTTTGTCAAAATAAATTAATAGTTCGAACTGCTACAATAAGCTTCATTAGGAACACAAACCAAACACACTTCAGCGTATAGGCATGTAGTTTTTTCAACGAGTATCCGTACATTTACATCAAAGGGGAGCTTCATCAGATAAATAAGAAATGAAGCACGGTTTTATGACCCTTAGACAAGACTCGCATATCTTTTTTAACAATACAATTCCTAAGTATAGTTATACCACTAAGGTTTCATCTCAAGTCTGATTTATATAGTCATATTGTGTTGTCGTTATGGTTGTACATGCAAAATTACAAATCTCTTGTATATGAAAACAAAAACCTTTTAATTACTCTCGTTCTTATTATTGAATACAGGAAGTGAACATTTATAGTATAGTAGTATAGTATAGTTCTTTTCGATAGTTCCTAAACACGTGGACAGATGTTGATTGAGGTTTTTTGTGTGATTTGATCGATAGTGTTCTCTTTTCTAGCCGTTCGAGGTATTTTTGGGTGGGGGGTAATATCATTATTTTTTATTTATTTTTGCTTGTTTCAAATCTTGTACAACCTCAACTACATTAAAATAAGATGCTAATATGCTCAGATCTAAATGTCTCACGTTTTTTCTTTTGTACCCAGGCCATCAGTGACTTTCATCACACCAGGAATGATAGTGGAGCGACATCATGCTGGCGGGCGGACAAGAGATAGGCCGCATCCCGATGCGACTGCGTGTCATTACACTGGCAGCGTGCGAGGGCAACCTGGCTCGAGCGTAGCTCTCTCTGCTTGCGACGGCCTTGTAAGTATTTGTTTGCACCAGTAAATCCCGTAGATGTGATCTTCAAGTTGTAACACATTACAAGTCTATGCCATATAAGTGTACCAAGCTGTGTATCAAGGTGAAGTTTAGGATTTACAAAAAGGATCTAATCACAGAAATCTAAATAAGTGTGGATCTAATAAAGAAAGTCGTTCTAGAATAATATCTTGCAAAATAAAACATTACTGAGCTATTGAATACCACATAATTTGATTGCCTAATATTGTTTTTCGTTATCCACGCATCATTAAATAACAAACATATCCTTTTTTTTTGACACAATGAAACTAAAACAGCTTCGTTATTCGAATTTCAAATCATATATAAATATCTAAGGTGTTCCAAATAAAGCAATCCCGATTTAAACAGGAAACTGCAGGTAGCACTTATTTAAAGGCTTGAAAACCAACTATAAATGCTTAGAGACGGTGTACGCAAAGAGAAGAAACGAAACCAGGCATGCGCCATCTAACCACAAGTTCAAACTTTTTATGTCTACCGCTAAATCGTGAATTTTATCGCCGCATATAAATAAACGAGCTGTAAGATAAATCACAGTGCGACTCAAGACTTACAATAAAACATATTTGATATAACACGGATCAATACTGAGAACCGATGAAGTCAATTAGGTAACAAGGTCCACGGTAAATTATTCTTTAAAGTTTTCAGAACAAGTATGATTCTGTTTAAAATACATTATGTGAATCTGTGTAGTGGAATATACTGTTTTGTACAGTTATCACAAGCATTTACTTCTTATTTTAAAGCACATCCTATATTAAATCTGACTGACCTGCTAAAAGCTCAGCAGGCGTGCACTCTGAATCAAATAAAAATTGCCTGGGTAAATATGCAAGTTGGGAACTGTCACATGATTGTTGCTATAAGTAGGTACATACAAGTAACCAATCCGGAAGTCTAACAGAGTTACAGGCTGTTTTTTAAGAGCGGAAGATGCGCGGTCCTGTATTATTAATTGATTTGTAATATAAAAAATAATGCATTAATAGCTGTTTGCTTTTATCAAACAAATTTATTTAATTAAGTCTGATATCAATATGCTATAATTTTCAAGTCCACTTTAAGATAATTGTGTAGTGTAATAAATTTAATATGAACTCGCTGGAGATCATGATTAAATGTATGGTCCAGAGTGACAGTGCGTGGGAGGCCGCCACCTCGTTCTGTGAGGTAGTTATGCATGCCAAAGATGCCTCGAAAAGGGAACAGGAGAGAACTACTCTTCCGTCCCGCAGAAAACGCACCAAGGTCCGAAGAGTGCAAAACGATCCCGGCCTCCATGCCGAACGGGGTTATTTGTCGGCCTAACAGAAGCAGACCCGAGTTCGGCGGCTCGACGTGTTCCGCGGGCGCTTCTCTAAATTAGAAGGGCCAGGAACCTCTGCACATCGTAGTGCGGTCGCATTGCTGATCAGGCGGCCAAGTCTGCCGGGGTTCATAGGGATATCCTTTTTACACCAGAGGTCCCGGCCATAAGACCTGGTGACAGAATATTGTGTGGTTTTAGTCGGTTCGAGTCCGACATACTACCTAGACATACTTAACATTTGTCCCCGGTAAGGTGATGATGCGCGATATTTTGATAATAATTGTTTTATCTTCTAGACGCTAATAATACTTGCTGTATTTTTTTTTTCAAATAAAACATAATGTTATTTATGACCTTGTTGTCTATTTATACATATAAGACCTTAATTTCAAAAGTAGACACACACAATACGAGATGTTCTTACCATTTTAAAAAAAAATGTTGCCTCTTCCTTTACCTGCAACTATTCATAGGAAAAATACGACAACTATGGACAACTAACTCTTAACTTTTAAACTTTCGCGTTCCATGATATTATTATGTATTTAATCGGGAATTAACGCGATCACGAAAAGGTATTACATACCTCTGAATTACCTGACGTTTCGACCAGGTTGCACTGGCCGTGATCACAGGTTCCGGATGTCTTAATAAAGCTGTTCCCGGATCCCTCCTACTTAAGGCGCAGTACGGCACACCGTGTGGTTTTAGTCGGTTCGATTCCGACACACCGCCCCACCGAAAACCCCGGTGGGGTGACGGCCCGAGGGGGCTTCCACACGCACAAAAAAAAAAAAAAGGCCGTGATCACAGGCTGAGTCAGCCTTTTCGTGATCGCGTTAATTTCCGTTTAAATACATAATTAAAACTAACTCTTAAATTTGCATTAATATTTTCGAAAACTTCAGCGACTGCGACCGGAGACGACGTGTTTTGATTAGTTTATCATATTGTCATAAATATCTACGCTTTGCTAATTACACTTAAATTTTTATATTTGGTCACCACCCATATTAGCAACAACATAATATACACAATTTCGCCGTAAAGTTAAGAGCGCAGTGTGACAAAATATAGGTACATTGAAAAACATAAAATATTTATTTAATCCAAATATCAACATTTGATGATATAAAATTACGTTTTGTGAATAGGCATCAATTCTGTAAATTTTCTAGTCGCATTTATCGATAAGTTTTCTCTGATCAATCTTTATCTCCTATATGTCCAGTACATTAATATTAATGTATATGGTTTTTTATTATTTTATTTACTATTATTAAAATTAAATTAAACATTTATATAAAACCTAATTTAAATAAGAAAAAGAATTAAAGAAGCCCACATTACAGAAGCAAATGGTGCGCCGCCATCGTCTCTGTCTACCGATAGGAACAAAGTGTAAAATTATGTATTTACTTAAAAAAATATATATATATATTTATGACATCACTACATTTACAACGGCGAACAAATGTTTCTAAATCGTTACAAGCAATATAATGTTCATTTACATGTATAAAGGAATTTTTAACTTTCGAATTGGACGAATACAGTAAAAGTGAAACGATGATTTTCCCCATTCCCTAGATAGCAAAAAGATTTAAAACCCATTGTTTAGTTAATTGGTTTCGCGACTCCTAATAATCAAAAGCATAAAATAATAATAAAGTATTTATTACCACTTATTTATTTTATTTATCTTCTTATTGATGTCAATTCGATTTAAACTCAACAATTTTATCTGTGAGTACATAGTCACTTTCTGCTAACATTTACTCGGTGAAATTGTGAAAGACCATTATTTGCTGTAAGCACGTAAACAACAACAACCTTAACATATCTAGTAAAATACCTGTTAAGTATGTTGAACTAAGTCTTACCCGCGGCTTCGCTCGCGTTAAAATAGATTTCCTCAAGCCGGACGACCGTCTAAAAGTAATTTTTCTTTGCCTTTGTAAACAGTACTTGTAATCTGGATGAAAGGGACGATATGTTCTTTTCGGTACCTCTAACAACGTACATGCAAAATTTAGTGATGGTCGCTTCAGTAGTTAAGACATCAAACCGTAACAAATAAACCAATAAACTCACATTCGCATTAAATATAAATATGATTCGATAATTAGGATAATATTAAAGTTAGGAGTTCGTGTTATGATATCATAAAGTCATTTTATGGATAACTAGTTTTTTCTAGCTTCTATAAAAAATATTGAAGTGTTTTTGCACTTTCCTCATTAGGTGTGCGATTGTAAGTGATAAGAATATATCTTACGTTTTCCAAGATTTATTTGATGATGGCGCAATGTGTTTTCTCCTTCCATTCTACTCTAGAGTTTGTCATTTCACTGCTCACTCCCTTTCTAGCCATATCCTCTTTCACGCAGTCCATCCATCTTTTGTTTATCGTCTTCTACCCTTGTATCTGTCAACTTCCATACATAATCCTCTCTTCACCACACTTTGCTGTCATATCTCTCCGCATCACATGTCCACATTGTCCATACCACCACCAAACCAATATTAGTAACCATTTATTAAAATTTTAAATTGCCTCCTAAAATAATTCAAGCTATATTAACTTTTAAACTTTCGCGTTCCGTGATATACTGACTGGTGGTCAGCCTGTGACCACGGCCAGTGCAACCTGGTCGAAACGTCAGGTAATCCAGAGGTATGTAATACATATTTTGTGATCGCGTTAATTCCCGTGGAAATACATAATTATAATAATTCAAACTCTCAATTAATGATATCTTAGATATCTAGGAGCCCACTGTATGTATTACACAGCAAGTTTACTATTACTAGTGTAATCCAATGGCTTGAACTATTAATGGAGGCTTTAATCAGGTAAAAATTACTCACCTTAAGTGTCTTAAAAACGTACATGACTCAAATAGTTAAAGACGGCTGGTGACACGTAGGTACTATTATTATTATTAAGTGTTAGGTCAACGACACTACTATTACATGTGCAAGAGGTGACTGGTCGAGACGTCTTCATATAGCCAGCCAGCCAGGTGTACGGGCACTTTACACGTCATGTTGCCAAAAGACATAAATATTTACATTATATATTTACACAATATAACTTCAATATCTTGTCATGATTTAAGTACCTACCGGTTTATGACGTTGATAGATTAGCTATTAAATCGACAATGTTACTTGTGTTGTTGTGTGAACTTCTTGACTTAGACTTCTAAACAAACTTATGTGATGTAACTTCAAGAGATTTCTATGACGACTGAGTGCTCTGCCTTATGATTGAAATAGTTGAATGAACCGTTATCACTCTAAAAAATTTTAAGATGTTATCTATTTTACTTTGAACCCTAGCATATATATAGCATAGGTTAGTCGGCTTAGATTTCCAAAAAAAAACTCAAGTCAACACTTTGTTTTTTTTTTGTAAAAACTTTAGCAATACGGTACTTTTCATTTTCACTAGCCGTATGCTTATGCGAATGCTACAAAAAAAAATGCGTATAAATAATCACGTATTTATACGCATTTCAAAGTATATTTAGATGAGAACAGTTCAAGCATCCTTGCCGGTTAAAAAAATATATTTTTAATAAAAGTTACGTAGTGAAATTTGCCTTTCAAAATATATTTATAAAGAATTTAAGCATTCTTACCAGTAAAAATATTACTTCTATAATAGGAATTCTAAATATAGAATTGGATTGCAACAATATATTAGCCTTGCTCTCAACTGCCTAGTTTAGCAAAAAAATGCATAAATTAGACGCGCTTGTGAAAACAGAACTACCGAATGACAGTGGGCGTTGTTTTAGGTGCGTCTAATGGCGTCTAACATTTGGTTTCATACTAGTATTTTGACATTTTAATTAGTACTAATTAGAAACACTTGAAAACACGACAGAGATGAATTGAAATTAATTTATCTGCTGAAGATGCCTACTATTCAAAATGTAATATATCTACACACAATAATAATTTAACTTCCGATTTGACTACAATAACATAATATTGTAATTAATTTTGCATATCACTGTAAGCTGTAGGGAAAATAATACTCTTTCCGTATGGGAAAATGATGTTTGTAGGAACACTGACTCACAACTGTTAGTTAGTGATTTTCATAGTTTATATCAGTATATAAACTATGAAAATCACTAACTAACAGTAACTGCCAAATTGTTCGTACCTCTATTCGCACTCAAGTCAATAGTTCTGAACTTATTTCTACCCTTTTATAACCCCACTATTCATTAATATTTATCAATCGACCAATACCATTGCGTTAACGGTATAAACAGTCAAAATAATGTCTATTAACTTATTCTTATTAAATAGTGAACTGTGTTATTATCTATTATAGTTTGTCCCTATTTTTAATAAAATAAATAAGAGTTTTTGAAGTGGCGACAACATGTTGACCAATGTTTATCGTATTTATTATAAAATTTACCAGAATATGAAAAATGTTTCTGAATATTTACCTGTATCCCAATCCGTAGAAGTTAAATTGTATTCTGACTCTTTTGTCAACTTATTCAACATTATAATGGTGCACAGGTTAGTTGATGGTTAAAACAAATTTTTTAGTACTATTGGAATTATGGCAAAGCAGGACGCGTTGCCATAATTCTTTTAGCGTTCATAGTTCTTTTAAAAATCTCTTGCTAGAAAACCTTGATTTTTATTTTTAGATTTATGTTAAATATTAAAATGCGAGTAATATCAGCAAGACTGGCCTGTACGTCTAGTGGTTAGTGACCCTGACCGCTATGCTTATAGGTCGTGGGTTCGATTCCCACCTGAGTCTGGGAGTTCTTTGTGTCCGTTATTTCTATGTTTGTAAAGTACCCCGCGACACAGGAGTAATTCCTAATGCGGGAGATGTCTTTTAAAACATGTTAATATCAAACACATTATAATGCTATGTCATGTGTAGTAGTATTCTCAAAGAAAAAAAACCCTATAAATGTTATTTTACTACTATGTGGTAAATATCGCTGGTGTCACACTTACACACACCTAAAAGTAACATTATTTAAAACCTTGTGTTGTGTCGCTGTTTATTTACCAAAATAAAAAAAATGCTTTTTATAATGATTAAAATTAATTCCTACAAATTAATGTAATCAAAGGTCAAGTAGTGGTGTTTTATGCCTTTTTAAACCTTTAAAATGCTTTATTTCATAGAAATCGTTCTTCAATCAAGGCAATTCATTATTCATCCTGTCAATGTTGTGTAGTTCGTAGGGTTGAACAAAGATTGTTCGTTGACTTTGTACAAAAGCACCTTATAAATCGATTTATTCATGTAACTTTACCTAATCGATTATAGTATTTAAATGTTAATTTAATTCCACGTGGCCGTGGTCACTGAAGGTTCATTTCGTTATATTGAATTAATTATGTAAATATAGATACATCTATAGAATTCCTAAGTGTTTTAACACGCGATTATAATATAAATTATATACCTAGATAGTTTTGTAGATTAAAAAAAATGCTAATATATCTCATCAATAACAGTTTTACTAGGTTATCGCTCATATTATAACAAATACTTAACTGTCCAAATATATAATTTTGAGAGACTTATAATTTAACAGTTCGTATGTCATAAACAGTAATGGTCGAATGGATACGTGGATGAATGTACTTCCTAATTACTTACCTTTAGAACAAAACTTATAAGTGATCGAACTAGATAAGAAATACTAAATTGCGGTGTGTCTGCAAGGGTATCGTGATCAAATTAAGATAGTGTGATAGGAGCATGACGTTTTGTTTTATACGATATTTGTTGGCTCGTCGGCTATAAATAGAAAACAATTTTACAAAAACAGCCCTAAATGAATCGGAAGTTACTTGACATTGAGACTATTTTTTATCTATATCATGGTTAATGTTCATTTGAATATTTTACATTATTAGACCTTAATATATTATGCTAGATAAATATACTGTGAAATCTTAGCTATAACTATCACATTTGACGAGTATATTAATTTTATTATTCGTATCCCTTTTAAAATTAGTGTTACTGTAATAGGTTAAAAAATATATAAACCAAATCAAATTGCCGTCGACATAAATAAAAATAAATATATTAAATGCACTCACAACTCGAACGGCTACTGCATACACATAGGTACATTCTTATTTCTTAAGTGTGTAGTAAAAATTTATTCCGCACGGTAAATAAGTGGCAGGATTACATCTCTAATGGTTGGACCAAACCGCGTGGATTTCGATTTCCGAATGCATGTGTTAATACGGGGTGCAATCTACCTGTGTGTATTGTTGTTCAATTAATATGTATTGTGTTTAATTCTTTAGGTATGCATACAAGCACTCTTGTATGATCTGAGCTTACGCGTTTTTGGTTGTAAAATCCCTCTTTCAAAAACTAAGGCCAAAAGGAAACTAAGCACAAATTTTAGCAACTACAATTTGTGCTTAGTTTCCGAATGTTCATCAAAATTCAAGGAGCATTGCATGTCGTAGATGTGTCGCTATCCTTATCTAAGTGCATGTCTGCTCGTTTTTACAACCGTTTGTTTTTTCAAGTTACTAAGCAATTACATAAGAAGTATGTTTTTCTTATCTCACAATAATAATTAAATCCAAACAGTTTTTAAGGTGTTTTTGTTTAACATACAAGCTTCGTGTAAAAACATCTGAGCGCATACAAGACGTACAAAATAAATAAAATCAAATTTTTACATATTATTATGTCAGATGTTAGACTGGCCTGTTGGTCTAGTGGTTAGTGACCCTGACCGCTATGCTTATAGGTCGTGGGTTCGATTCCCACCTGAGCCAGGGTGTTCTTTGTGTCCGTTGTTTCTATGTTTGTAAAGTCCCCCGCGACACAGGAGTAATTCCTAATGCGGGAGTTGTCTTTTTAAGAAAGAAGAAGAAAAGATGTCAGTCACATAATAATTTAAAATAAATATCATCATCGGATTTTTTATTATCGTTTTATATATAGGTATAATATTTACACAACAACATAATAAATATTTTTTTAATAGAATGGAATGAAATAGAATAACTTGATACTTACCAATCTACTGTAATAATTTGTGATGTATGGTGATGTCTGACGAGTGAGAATACCACTAGTGTTATGGTGTTGCAAGTTTCCATAGGTTTACACTAACGACTCACAATCACTTTTGACAGAGTACTTTTTGCTACCTTAGGAATATTAAAAAATGACTATTTTACACTACCATCATGACAAACAAGCACACGGGCTGGGGGATGGGAAGCGGTTAGTCGTCCCTACGAATATCTGGCGTCACTGATGCTCCTACTCACTTTAGTCTTAAATCACACTATACGAAGCAAGTTGTGCTTTTTCACTAAGTTCTGTTCTTCGATTGTCCTACCTTCCCCAGACGGGCGACTCAAGCGACAATTCAAGAAAAAATCTGTATAAATTTTAATTCAAAGATATTTTCCTTAAGCATTGTTTGAATTACAATCATTTCGATTACAATCAATGTTTGAGATGAGGGTGTGGCAGTGAGTAAGGTTAAATAATTTCAGCTTAACTGTCAAACGCTTAAATTTGAGATCGCATAATTTAATTAGATCGGCAGAACGGTTATTTTATATGCTATAATATTGTTATTAGATGCATTTTTAACATTTAAAAATTACATTACAGTTAAATTTTACAAAGAAATATCACGACAATTTTAACAAAATCGAAAGTTCTATATATGTCTAATCTCTCAATCATATTCTACAAACCTAAAGGACTATCCATGATATATATGGTATTTCTTTTTAAATTTTTATTGTTATTTATTGTTTAAAGTCTGTTGTCTGACAGACTTGACACCCATTACTACCAGTGCTACCTAGTGAAAACGTCCTTATGTATAGGGGACCCTGTTGTAAATTGAAGAGTGCTTGTGCCTAGGACAATTATATTAAAAAAAAACCTGTGCTTTAAAATAATATTATCTACGGCAGTTGAAGCATAATTTGTTAACTCTAACTTAAAATCCTTTTTGATTTTTCTACACAGTATCAATGCAGATAAAAAAGAAAATTTATTATTTCTAGCTCAAAAGTAAATTTTTTAGACTTTCTTTATTCAGTACTTATTTATTTAGTACATATTTATTAAACACCTTTTATTTTCATCCTAATATTAGTTCATATAGGTAATAGATGGTGTAGAGTTGTAGACGTTGTAAGCTAAGCTCAATTTTAAATGTGTTTATAAAGAATACTAAAAGAAATTGTCGCGATGTTGTACCTTGGTCCCCTAACTTACTATGTACCTTGGACACTGGCCAAGGTCGAAGGTACCTTGGCCAGTGGGATGCTTGACAAAACGAAGCAAAATGGACTTGGACTTCTGGCATCACAAGTATTGAGTTCTTTGTTTAGTAATGTTAGTTTTAATATTTTTGAGATGTTAGTTGTGTGAACATACTGAGTTTCGATAGTTACCGGCAAACACAATCGCAATAGATAAATTGTTAGTCTTCTATTTCTATCCCTGCACGTACCAAGAGTAAGGAGGCATAATAAATATCAACGGAAGTAGTTAATATTCTATACAGACGACTGCAGTATATTATGCAAAGTTAATGTCCAATTACAGCGTATTATCTCTCCAAATACTGTTGTATTTAATATTCATTATTTGCAATTACAGATGTTTTGATTGCACGAAGATTGTAGTCGCTCAAATAATAATAGTTTGACAATCCTTGACTGGCCAGGTCAAGGATTGTCAAACCATTATCTGAAAATATATTAGAATTAGAATTTACGGTCCATGAAATAATATTGTTGATAGAGAGACTGCTATTACAAAATATTGTATTACTAAGAGATTTCGTTTTGAAGTTGAAAACTTCTGTTGTATGGAGGAGTGCTTGATAACATAAACCGATTTTTTTCATGCAATATTGATATTTATTAAAAAAAACATCCCTAGATATTTTCATTTCATGTGTAAAAAAACTATATATTATTATTATTATTCAAATTTGGTGCGCATTCGTTAGTGACCTATTTGATAACATTTATCGACTAGTGCCAACGGCCATGCATCTAATAAGAAGTGCTTTATGCTAAAAAAACAAAAAATATTACAATAAGTGTCAGCGTATACAACTCGTAAGAAATATTTTATAAACAACTAGGTAATACATAGTAAGTGGAAAAAGGGCCTTCAGTGCCGGAACCCGGCACCGAAAGCGAAAAAATTATGCCAAGACGGTGGCAGCGATGTGATCCACGCGCGATTTTTTGGAATCTGAAGGGGACACGGCTCCCTCTGCGAAACTACCTCGCTTTATGGGAAGGTAGTCAAGTCTGTCGGGGGTCCAGGGAGTTCCTTCCTAGGTTATACCTGAGCCCTCGGCCATAGACACCCGTGACGGAACACCGTGTGGTTTTAGTCGGTTCGATTCCAACATACCCACTTCGCCGAGTATTAGCTCGGTGCGGTGGCACCCGAGGGGGTTTCCACACGTTAAAAAAAAAGAAGAAAAAAAAAAGTGGAAAAAGGGAAAAATATTTTATTTACAAAGTTGCTTAAATTAAAAGATGAGTAACTGTGTTTGTTTCTAAAATCTATGGTAATTGAAATGTTGATTTTGAAAATGAAAGTGTTATTTACAAAGAAGAAAAACTGAAGCACACATAACAACAACAATCCTTGAACACATCCGAACAAAAATAATGTAAGTAGGCAAAAATGTGTCACTAATGGGTCTGATGAAAGATTTTAACACTCTCACATAACATCGACTAGAATTTCAGTTTGCAAATACAAGTTATGTACAAATTCGGCTTAGGAAATGTCATTGCTGACCGTACTACTTATATGTTATATGTGTAAGTATACACATGTGTGTGCCGGGAGGTAATGAAGTGTTTCACGTCAGTTCCAAAAGCACATCAATCTTTAAAATCCTTAGGATGAATAAACTGTGGCAGGTGAATGAATGCTTATGCTAAAGGCGTGTCAAACATGATATATTGAACTTGCTCCTTTGAAAGTAGGTACATAATGTTAAAGGCCGGTTAGAAATGTAGAAATGAATTCTTAATTCTTGTGTAACCTCTTAAATCTTAACATTTAAGTAACATTAAAATTATGGGGGACTATGGTATAGTTTCGGTTTAAATGTTATAAGTAGATATTAACTTACATAAGTACACGTATATAAGTACAAGTTATAAGTTCATATTACCTCGAAAACTGTAACATCTGCTTTTAGTGTATATATAAATCAACAAAACTAACATTTCCAATTAACTCGTACTCATAAATTTTAGCACCCTGTATCCAATGATTTTAGAAAAATACAAATAACTATTTCAGTGCTAGGCTATAATCAAAGTAAACCAGAAGAGTATATGCATAAGATAGACTAGTTTTAGTAGAAAAAAAAATGTTTCATGTCAAGATCTCGGCCATGGGACGTCAAAGTATTGAACATAGGCCTCTTCCACAAATGGTCATCTCTCGAGAACATTCCTAGCCCAACGGTCATCGGTTCACCGGCCTAATATGGACTGACTACTGCACTTACTGCGTGTTAATAGCAAGGAGTATGTCGGTTACTTTACTTCCGCTAAGAGTTTCTTCGTACGGAAAAAAACACCAAACATAGATCGTTTAATGCTCGTTGAATGACTTATCAATCGTCTAAATGAAAAAAAAAACTTTTTAATGTCAGTGCAAAATACTCCACACTTTTCAGATACAGTTAAATTTTTGTTTTTTTTTTAATTTTTAGAATACTATTCTTAAGTGGCATTAAACACAAACCGCCAATTATAAACTTAACATATATTTGAAAGAAAACATTTTTCCAAGATATTCGACCGCCATGGAATTTGATCCGATTGTATTAGATATTCATAGATAAATAAACGAACTTTCAACTCGGTTGACAACAGTGGCGCTTCAATTTATTGAAATACGTGTTGTGAACTTCTAAAGAAATCAAGTTATTAAATTTAAAAAAATTAGCACTTTGATCCTATGACCTTTCTGGGAATCCAGACAGTATCTCATTAATTGAATCAAATTTGGAACACTATTTTGAAAAGGCAAACTGAGATTATTAACTAAATTGAAAAAACTGTTATAGTATAAAGGTGCAGAAATAATTTATTTTTTATTTAATTTAGAAATAGTTTCTTCTGAATAAACCTTCTTGGAAATCGTCCCTCTTTTTTAGATGCTTTGTTTTGCCAAAAGGTTTTGTGATTAGGGTCATCTTTATAAAAAACAAATTGTACCTACATGTACGTAATTAACCTTCAACACACATAAAAAAGCCGGCCAAGTGCGAGTCGGCCTCGCGCATGAAGGGTTCCGCACCATCGTACAAGACATAATACTATGTAGGTACTTTTTACGGGGACGGGTTTCTAGTAGGAGAGCCCCCTTTAATTTTTAATAAATTTTTATTATTTGTTGTTATAGTGCTAACGAAATACACATTCTGTGAAAATTTCAACTGTCTACCTTTTATGGATCATGAATCATGAGATATAGCCCGCATGACAGACAGACGGACGGACGGACTGCGCAGGCTTAGTAATAGAGTCCCGTTGATTACCCTTCGGGTACGGAACCCTGAAATGTAGCAAAGCCGTCTTAAGCTGTACATGTGGGAGCTCGTTTACATGTGGGAGAGCCATGCTTCGGCACGTATGGGCCGCCTCGACTCCGCTCGTTACCACGGCCTCACAGAAAACCGGCCGTGAAGCAATGCTTGCATTGCATTTCGCCGCGTGAGTGAGGTTACCGGAGGCCCTAACCCTTCTCTCTCCGTTATTCCCCCCCCCCTCTTCCCCCCTCCCCCCCCCCCTCGTCCCCCCTCCCCCTCTTCTCCTACTCCCACCTTAAAGGGCGGCAACGCACTTGTGACTCTCGAGTTGCAGGAGCCCATGGGCGGCAGTAGTCATTTACCATCTGGTGACCCGTCTGCTCGTTTGCCCCCTATACCATAAAAACAAAAAGCTGGAACTCACATGAATAGAGGCTAGCAATGTTACGTTATGTACCTACTTCAAATTTTATTAATGTAAACTGGGCATTACCTAAATTCAATTAACGATGTCATATTTATGTGTACGTATACATACGTGTTGACCGTCTCAGAAGTATTGAATTGAAAACAACTGCGTTTTAGAAGTCAGGTCGTGAATCTTTCAATTCCTCACATATTCAGTAATTTGATAGATAGCACAACAGATCTGTTTAAATTGGAGCCACCCTACTTGGGAAGTAACTTCATGTTATAGAAGACCATGATAATTAGGGTCAAGAAAGGTACATGTAGAGGTGGAACAGAGCTCGCAAAGCTCTTTGCACCACCCGTTATACGATTGCTTATAGGCTTCGATAACATAGATAAGTGTGCTTGTTTTTTCACTGACCTCTTATGAGAAGACAACGGACCCCAAACAACGGCAATATAATTGTTGGTTCACGGTCCGAGCACTCATTTCTAACAGAAGTAGGCATATCTAATATTTACATCCGTCGGTATTTTAAGTTCACTTTCTACCTATACCGTACTTCGAGGATAATAAAATTGAAAGTGCGACCGGTGGACGCCAAATGTGTATTAATTGACGCCAAAGGTACAATTGTTATTTTTCTGTTTCAATTAAACAGATTATGATCTTTTTACTATTGTTTTATTTGTGGTTGTTTCCGGTTTGGAACCATAAGACGGAAGTTAAAAAGAAAAACAATTTAAAAATCGAATTCATACATATTAACAATCATAATGTTTTATTTTCGTTTTTGAACGAAGCAATGGACCAACGCATTATTTTTGCCTAGAAATAGTTAATAGGCCCGAAAGTGACACAGGCTACATTTTATCTCGAAAAAAAACTGTTATTTTGTCTGCGAAAGCTAGATACTACAAATACCCATTTTATAAAACAAAGTAAACCTATGACGATGAAAATAATGGTTATAATTATATACCTACTATACTATATCTGAGATATATAGATAAATGATATCTGAGAGTTATATATATTAATCGCACACTGCACTCCTCATTTCATCCTTATTCTCTCTTTCCATCCACTGGTCGCCTGGAAGAGATCCCAAATCGCGATAAGGCCGCCAATTGTACAATTTTTTTTTCAATTGTTTTTTTTCTGTTTTTTTTCTGTTTTAGGCTTTTGGTTTTCTTTTTTTTTTGAAAAGGATGCATACCTATGTATGCAAATTGTATCTGTTTTGTACAATAAAGAGTTATCTTTCTATTCAATCACTCGCTTAACTACGAAATGCATAAATGACGTAAACAGATAACGTAAATGCAGTAAACCTTAACAAATGGTAAGGGTGTTCCCTTTAACTTTTGTTTGTTGCGAATTTCCTTAGAAACTAGAGATTACAAAAAATTTCATTAAGAAGAATAAAACTAGCAATGTATATTATATGCGGCTGTGTATTCAAATTGTAATTGTACGCCCATTTACATAAGGAATCATACAATTTATACGCTAGTAAATAAAATATAACATCAATCAAATTAATGAGTTGGTTAAATTGCGCAGTATGACTTTCGCGGACGGCCTTCTGTGACGCAAGGCCGGCGACATACAGGCTAGCTGATCACTGTACATAACTATATATACTACATAAAGATCTTACACATAGACGTCTTAGATACGACGTTTTGCATAATCATTGAATCTTATGACGTGTCCAACAACACGTTTAGGTGCCTAATGCCTTATTCATGTAATACAAAATGAATGTTTGCTTCGAAAATATATTGAATTAACGGCAAAATACGTTGGCACGTAAATTATACGCTGTTTAGTTTTTTGACAAATACCTAATATCTAAAATAGAAAATAGAAGAAAACATATATTTGTTTAATGTGAATTCTAAATTCTTTAGACAAATATAATAGACTCTGGTTTGCCATGTCGTCGAGACTCTGTGGCTAGGGATCAAGGCAAGAAAACTCTTAGTTACTGTTGCGAAATCGCCAAATTACAAAGCAATAAAAAACAAAATCAAGACAGCTAAAGTAACCCTCCCGTCACCACAACTAGCAAACATTTACGAGTATAACATACTGTAACTCTCAATACTGTGAAACTTATCCGATGCATTATTTTTGGGCAACGTCAATGCATTCTTCATGAGACAAAAAACAAATCTAGCTTCTTAGTTAGACCTGTTTATAAGTGAAAAAAAAACCTTTAAGACATGGCATTTTCTAACCATATCGAATATAGGTAAATAAACGAAATACAATGCCATGTTCAGCAAGTTTTCTCAATTGTGTTATATATAAGGAGACGTAAATAGATTAGATCAACGAGCCACCCTGGAGTTGGTTCTGTTCTCTGTCGGTTACATGAACGGAATATAGCGATGAAGAATGTCCCGCAACCGTGCTCCTATTAACTTTAAATATTGAAACGACCTGAACGAGAAACAATTTTACTGTGTCACCTTTAGGTGTATGGAACCTATCTACCTGTTTTACTAAGTGTTGAAATTTTCTTATGGGGAAACTAGGGGTATAGACATATTGCAGCAAGCGTATTAGTTCGGGTAATTGATAACAAGAACTGTGAGTTGACAAGTTGATTTTAACCAATTTACCGACAAAACTACCTTAAAGTTCTCTATTCAACTGTATATTTTAGTGTAAAATATGTTCTTGTATTACCGATATATTCGAAAATCCTGATCCGGTTATATCTCCACGAATGCCCTTTTAAAATTTTAATAATACTTGAACCCTATAGGTGGCAAAATAAATTATAAAATACACACACAAAAAACCTTTTTTGAACGATAATTTAAAACAAATAAGATTTTTGTGTCGAACTTTTGAAAGGTTCATGTTTAATATAAAATGACACCCCGATCTCGTACGTATCGTACGTATATTGTTATAATAGGTACATATTGGGGATCGAAAACTTACTTATAATATATACTTTAAATTAATGGTTAAAATATACTTTAAATTAATGGTTAAACAGCAATGTGAGCTTATGCAGTAAGGTAAAGGCGACTAAGTGGTTCGGATCGTCATCATGTTAATGTACATAATATTGATTAAGAGATACTGTACCTACTGATTTCCAGAATTAACGAATACATCCTAGTTTTCAAAAATACTCTATTTGCTAACACTAATTTTATAAACTTGGAAGTTTCATCATTCAACTTCATTCATCCATGGCAATGTACTCTCCACTTATAATATGTATATTTAATAACTAATCCAGTTTTTAAACAAAAAAAAAGAAAATCGCTTAACCATTTATGTCAGATATAAATCATTCCACAATCACACAGCAACTAAGTTGATCAAGATATCCGCTCAGATGGAATAGTTTCCATTAAATTTCGCGCAAAGCCGCCTCTAGTTCGTTATCAATCAATTTATCTAGCTTTGCCAGCAAACACGCCAGATTTGTTGACCCACTCGTCCAACCGGTTTGAGTCTCTCAATGGAGCGTACGCCATTCAACGTTGCTTGGACGTAGGCATATTATGTTTGTTGTAACCTTATAGTTTTTTTTTATCTAAAATTAATTTCGAAATAAATACATATGGATATATATTTGCTACAGAGCTGTGATATCTATGTATCTTCCTCCCTCGTCTACTGTACCTACAGGATTCATAAAGGAAGTGTGACAAAGCAAGCTAGCTGTAGTACCCAATAATTATTATAGAGGTGCTACTATAACCATAATAGGATTCTAAAATCTACTTCCAAGAAAGTAGCAAATATTTAACCAAGCACGTCTCCGTCATAAACACACCTCTATGAATTTCATACATCATAAATATTGCATTATATGATATTGCGTCCCAAATTAATAACCAAGTTAGACTTTTAACGTGACCTCCACGTACAAGTTTAACGCTATTTGATAGAGGTAATCATCATAATGCTTTTTTTATATTATCACGTTCGGTAGACTATATGGTGTTAGCAGCACAAGTTCATACACGTTTGTAACCTTAATCACGTTAATTTATTATGAGAGGCATTTATTCTTGTCTATAAAGCAATTGCGTAGTATAATTTGTCTTGTGTTATTTATTGTAATTTTTTGCCCACAGGCGGGTCTCTTGAGAACAGATCAAGGAGAATATTGGATTGAACCATCCATTCAAAAACCAGATAATAGCTCAGAGCCAAGACCACATATTATATTTAGAAGATCAGCAGTTGATAAGGTTGAAGCGTACCATAGAACAAAGAGAGAACTTGAAAATAGAAGAATCACCAATACTCACTTAAACAAATATTATCAAAGAAAAGATAACCAATATAATAAACGACAACGAGTAAATTCTAAACGATATCGCGAGAGTAAAGAAGCTAGAGACAAAAAGCGAAGGGAATATTTAGAACAAAGGCGAAGGAAAATGCAACTGCTTAGGCAAAACCCTACGGAATACAGAAGACATCAAGCAAAACTACGATTAGCAGAGAGACGGCTACACTCGAACTCAAGAAGTAATTCATTGGAAAACAGTAAGTCAACGGACCAGTCCTCATCCTTGGAAAATAGGTATAGAAAACGAGTTAGGCTTAATGCCAGTGACGAAGAAAGATTACGGCGTGTCAAGAATCGAAGACGACGTAGGAAGCGATCAAAGAATTGCGCAACCAAAGAGCCACGCAACTATATCTGGAGACAACAAAACTTGGAAAGGCAAGAATTACACCGACAAAATAGGGAGAATAGAGTAAGTAGAAACTGTACAAATATATTTATAAAGATGCATCTATCTAAATAACCAAATTTACCCTTTTGTTTTTATATGTGAAAGTGTGTTTAACAGTAAATGTATAGATACATTTATATCATAGTGCAAAGTAAGAGTATGTCAAATTCTCTTCTAACGACATCAATGCCGCAATTCAGATAGCAGAAAAACAGTAGGATAATAATGAAATATTCCTTTACAGTATTACCATCGGTACTCCCATCACAATACGTCGCACTACGCCAACGCTGCAGGAGCAAAACGTTCGACTCGTTCCGTCAGCAAGCCTCGTCACGTCGAAGTTTTGTTAGTTGCTGACAAATCTATGGCCGAGTTTCATGACCGCCATAATTTGCAAACTTACCTCCTTACTATCATGAATATGGTGAGTATAAAATTCTACACCTTCAGAATGTTCTCCTCATGCCTAAGACTCGTGAAACTAAATTGTGTTGATGGAGCTAACGACCTGACGATGATAGAGAAATGCCAGATTGGACAACCTTAGTAATGGACATGATATGTATTTTTAAAACCGCTTTCCCTAATGTAGGTGAATTTTATGTCAATTTCAGTGATTTTCTTTTTTATTTTTGTATGCAGACATTTTCCGAAAAATCTGGACATTCCATCGACATCCTTGGTATTATATACCTATAGTTTAATTCACGTAAGCCACCTCTCATACTAAATATTAGCTTCATCGGTCAATTTTCAAGTTTAATTTTTCAGTTTTAAAATAAGATTTTTGTATTAAAAATCACGAATTTTCATAAAAATGTTAACGCTTTATCTTATTTAGAGGGTCAACTATACGACCCTAAAATATGACCACACCTTTCTGTAACACCCTGTATATACTTAGTAGCTTAAACTATTGCACTTAAAATTTCCCTGAATATCTTACATTGAGACATACTATCTTTTATGCAGTCTTATTTAATAAAGTGGTCAGTGTCGGTTAAAATGTCTTAAAACAATATGTTTTAAGAACTAGTATAAACCGGATTTGCAATCTTCCTGTCCCAGGTATCTTCCCTTTACATGGACCCGTCGATCGGTAACTACATAAAAGTGGTAATTGTGAAAATTATCCTTGTGGAAGAAATTGACACGGCTCCCCAACTGAACGTGACCACGAACGCTGACGTAACTCTGGCATCGTTCTGCCGGTGGCAACATCAACTAAACCCAGCTGACGATACACATCCCCATCACCACGATGTTGCTATTCTTGTGACCAGGCAAGACATCTGCAGCCAGCATGACGCTCCTTGCAGGTAAGAATATAACTTTTAAATTTACTATTTTGGTGATAAGTTAAAATGTAATAAGACAAAGCTTGTGTAACATATCAATAAAAATAAAATTGTTTGTATAAATGTTATGCTAATGTAGTATGCACATCAATAGGTGCAAGAAATCACTATCGCTATATATTATAAAACAAAGTCCCCCGCCGCGTCTGTCTGTCTGTTCGCGATAAACTAAAAAACTACTGAATGGACTTTCATGCGGTTTTCATCAATAGACATAGTGATTCATGAGGAAGGTTTAGGTGTATAATTTGTTAAGGTTTTGTGTAAAATGGTTGAAAAATGTTAATGATTGTTGAAGATGTCTCTGCTCCCCGTGCGCAGCCGGGGCGGGTTGCTAGTATACAAATAAATACACAAAACAAATGAGCGCCTCATTCGTAAATTCGAACTTAACTGTCTATTTTATTCCTTGATGTTGTAATAATAAAAACGCATACAGAATCGCAGGAAACACCGATGCATTTTTAAGTTACAAACATGTATTTTAAAACCATTTATTTTACTGTTTCCTTGTCAAATAAATGTAAATAATATCGTACAAATTATGACCGAATCAAAAAATCACAACACGTGTAAGCAATCACGAATTTCCATACAAAACGTCTGAGAATCTGAGGTCTCAAAACAACGTGTTAGCATTTCTTTTTTACCAACCATCGTGCGAAAAGAAGGTCAATGGCAGGAGCCTGCGTCTGTTAGCAAAGTAAACGAATCACGATGAGTAACTAACGCCGAAATAGAACACTTTCAGACTTGATTGTCGACACCTGGCTAATACATGTGTTGGCGCCTCTAATTGACGCTTGAGATTTTTCACTTGTTGCAACGATCAACCAAAAAAATGTTCAGCGTAAACTGTTTAGAACATTTTTGTCGAATAAATTTCTAGTTTCATTTGCAATCCTCTGTTTATACCAGGTCTATTTGACATTTATTATATACGTTCAGGCATATTAGCCGGTGTCGGGGGCCCCCAGCACCAAAGGCCTTGAACATAGGAGGCACTAATTACAAAATATAGGTATTTAAAAATATAAATTTTTAATTAATAAATATTACCTAATAAAATAGACCAGTTATATAAATTAATTATATAATACTAGCAACCCGCCCCGGCTTCGCACGGGTAGCAGAGCATATTATATTGATTTTTTCCGACATCTTCAACAATCATCGTCATATTTCAGCCATTTTACACAATACCTTAACAAATTATACACCTAAACATTCCTCATGAATCACTCTGTCTATTGGTGAACCGCATGAAAATCCGTTCAGTAGTTTTTTAGTTTATCGCGAACAGACAAACAGACAGACAGACGCGGCGGGGGACTTTGTTTTATAATATGTAGTGATTTTAACACATCCGTAAGAAAATAACGGCCAAGTGCAAATCAGACTCACACACATCCGATGAATTAGCCACGTGCCTCAGATAGCATAGTTACGCTACTAGTTACAATATAAAAAACGATACCTCTATTTGTCATGTACCACAATTGGGTTGTTGAAAATATAAATCGTTTTTTTATGTATTTTAAAACTATCATAAATTATCGATGCCAAAAACTTTTTTTTTAATAATTATAAAAGTTTAAAAAGAATGAGGTGACTACGAATGCGCCACTGTTAGTCGCCATGATTTTGACGTGTCCTACGATTAGTAGAAATTAACATTATGACGTCACAAGCACTCGGGTTTGTTTGGGAACAGTCGGCGTGATTTCGGTACTGGGTTCAAACATTTATTGTTAAGCGAAAATCGCTGATTGCAACGATGTATGTAACTCAATATCGTCTAATGTGGCGTTTGAATCAATTCGCCTCAGACCCCTAGATTAACGGACACAATATACATAGACTCAGAGTAACTACTACTAAACTCACAACTTGCCGACTTATTTGTGGGAATCGAAGCCAACAGACGGCGCGCGGCGAGGCGATCGCTGTGCGGTCCGTGTTGTGCTATTATCAATTTAAGTATAAAAACATTGTCTGTCTTATATTCATATTTTGTTTATACTTTTTGAGAGGTGCTGAAATAAGTTCACCTACTCTCACAGTAATAAACAAATATAACCCTAATTGAAACTAATCATATTCTTTGTTGCATTTGGTTCTCGTCGAGGCATCGACATGTTACATTATTTTCATGTTTAGTCTGTAGGTGCGGTTTAGTTGGAACGTTCACCTTGTTGCTATAGTTCGTGGAACACTTTACTATCAACACTCTATCAACTCGCCACAGCAATATCTCATCAACATCTAATACAAAGATAGCCAACAGTTTCTTATAAAAAATTCAGGATTATTTAAGTGAATAATTACTAGGTACTGTAATTATAGACAGGTAGATGTTTACATCTTGTTTATTTAATCGCATATGTGTAGTGTATCCCCAAGTCATAGACAGAGATGACATCTACATTTTGTAAAATATTGTTGGTACCGCGTAACAAAGCTAAGCCAATTGCCGTCTAATACTGACGTTTCCATACTCCCTTCTACCACTAAGAATGTCAATACAACCCCAGGCCGGTTATCTAGATACACGGCAGCGTGTCAAGCCAAGTTCAAGAAAAAGATAGATTACATAATAAAATTTATAACCGAATCGCATGTAACCTAAAATATTTTGTACTAACTAGTTTCACCTTCTTTGCTTCAGTTTCGTAATAAGCACATAAAAACAGATACCTTTTATAACTTGCAATGACCATTCGTCTTGTTCACAGTTACGTCGAATGATTTATAAAAACCGTTGCAAAAATCCAGGACCTCTCGACAAATTGCTGTTTACATCATTATCGCTTTTTTGCGTATATTTGCGAA
Source organism: Euplagia quadripunctaria (assembly GCA_963859945.1). NCBI lineage: Eukaryota > Metazoa > Arthropoda > Insecta > Lepidoptera > Erebidae > Euplagia > Euplagia quadripunctaria. The sequence goes on along the minus strand of OY982576.1, from coordinate 10,234,216 downwards.
TCGCTAACGGCAATGGACACGACCCGAACGGTCACATCAAAAGAGCCGACATTAAGGCCAAGGCTGTTGGGTGGGTGCAAATTGGGCATTCATTATTTTAACAAAAGCCTATAACCATATAACGTTATATAATTACAAGTACACTTTTTGGGCATGCGAATTTTGTTCGTTACACAACGTACAACAACCGCTTCTATATGGTAGCGATTCCATCTATAAGGAGACGGTAGCAATTTATTAACAATACTAGACGGGCTATATGTGAGCAATTTTGTATAAAGTCCAATGTCAATAATAAATTTACAAAGAACAATACAGAATTAAATGCGTAAAATTTTATAATTCCACCAAAAATTTGCTTAACGACGAAAGTCTTCAAATAGTTTTAAGGGTAATCGTACACACTTTCTTTAGATCAAATAATTTGCAGAAGAAAATTATTTAATAAGATTTCATTAGATACTTCTTCATAAACTTCATAAGTTTATATGAAATAGTTTAATCAAGCGCAGCCAGCCCCATTAGAAAAGTGAATAATGTCAACAAATATTTTACTTTCAACAACATAATGTACGCCCGTATCCCACAAACCTGGATACTTTGAAGATAAGCAGACGCGAGCTGTGGCGCAACTTCCTACCGACAGGTACATACTCGTATGTAGTTACCAAAGAGATTGAAAACCAACATTTTGTGCATAGTTTAATTATTTAACCTAAAAAATAGTTTATATTTGCTTGCGTGCACGTTCCTTTTTACATAAAATATAACAGGAGAATTGAATTAGCAAGATAAATGGGGAAAGAACGTTTATAAAATAAAGTGCTTTAAGTAATTCTGAAGATATTGATAGCTCTTTGAATTTAATATTTTAACACACAATGATTTCAATTTTCTCTTACAATTTTATTAATGTAAGATATTCATCGTCTACGTTATATATAGCATTATATATGATATGAATATCATATTTAAATATAGTTTTTTTTCTGTCTGTACTAAGACTTACATTAATAAGTGGCGACTTACGACACTACTTATTACGACTAAACATCTGAACGATCGGAAAAAGAGAAAGATATAAGCATCTTTTAATTTATAATAAATAACACAAGACAAATTTTGTTATTTTGACGACACTGTTACGTCTTTATAGTTCGACAGTAACCAATACTGCACAATACAGTAAACAATAATTACGTAACAGTGTAAACAGGTAGTTTAGCACCGCTGCGACCTTAAATCCTACGACGGTTCTCTTTCCGCACAGACTTTAGTAATAACATTTTGACTGTTTGGAAACAAAAGAGAGTGTCCAAGTGAACCTATACCAATTACCAATACCACGGCCTCACAGAAAACCGGCTGTTAAGCAATGCTTTCATTGTATTTCGCCGTGTGAGTGAGGTTACCGGAGGCCCTAACCCTTCCCTCTCACCTTCTTCCCCTCTTCTCCCCCATCCCCCTACCCGCACTTTCCCTATGCCCCCCTTCCACTATGCCATAAAAAAGTGAATCTGCAATTTTACAAGTTTTATTTAATAATTTTTGGGGGGTAATAAAACACTGATAAATGTGAGCGTGCTGAAAACTCATAAGAATTAACCCTACAACGATGTTATCCATATACGCAGCGTTGTCAGCTCTCGATAAGCGGCAGATCGACTCCTTACCGCAATTAATTCGTATCCAGAGCACGCATGACCAAAAACCAGTGTGTAATGAATGCAATGAGGAAGCATGGTACGTTCGGTAAACGGTACAAACGAGTAGTCGAATGTTCTCAGAAGGCAGCAATCAAAACACAATCGCCGTAACGGTGTCGATGCAAAGCCGCTGGCGGTCCCGCCCTGCCACCATGTATTATGCATTCAACCGCATAAAAATTGCAATCATCAATACGTAAACATCAATAACAGCAAAAAAACTTACATAAACGAGCTGACACCGATTCGACACATGTTTTATGGTAAAAAGGCATGTACACTCTGAATACTCAATATCTTGAGTAATGTCAACAATTGTAAAGAATGTACAAATCATTTTATCGTTGCTCAATCGCGTTTACTAATGTATTTGAAAGTTTATTAACATTACCGGCAGACCATTCTTATTTTAATTACTATTCTAGCAACATTTCGTATCACTTGATATGCATATGCAAGAGACATGCATAAATTATAATAAAATATTCACTTACTATTCTACACTGGTCACAATTGGCAAGTATTTGATATATGTATATAGTTAATTCAATTAGTTGTTATATACGGAGAGTCTGTACCTTACAGAGCGATGTGTCTCATTACGCATAAAAAGATTCTAGATATTACTATCATCTATACTCAAGACATGCATGGAGGTATTAATCTCTTGCACAAATGAAGGTAGCATTTCTCAGTAGCGGCTGAGTGGACAAAGGGCTCTCGTTAAAAATAATGATGTCGGTTAATTTTAATTCGTAGTTGCGCTGTGTGGTGACGCCACGCCGTCTCGGGTGTCCGGCGGCGGCGCGCGGTCCAGCCCAATGCGTCCGCTCACCTCTTATCTCTTCCTCTATACGATCGCTAATCTTATAATGTACGTACTTTAGATACACCACATAGGTGATTGGCAGCCGCGTATAGTTTTTCTATTAATAGTTCATGTCCTATACAAATACGACACTTGCTTAAGATAAAAAAAAAACAAAATAATTGTGTAAAGTGACACAGGTGTGTGTGTGTGTGGTTTGATTAAATTTTAATACTAGCACTACTTCTTACTAATATTATAGACTAAACTTCGGCCGCGGTTTTGCTCGTGTTAATGTGTTATTTCTATCCCTCGGGAATAGAACTTTTTTTATTTGCTTGTTTATTAAGCTTTCAGGCCGTAACTTCTCAACCGACAATCATAAAATTTGGCATACAAAGGTGTATGCCAGGAGTACAGAAAACTGTACCCAAGGGACAGAAAAATCAATATTACGCGAGCGAAGTCGCGGGTAGTAGCTGGTTAAATATAAAATACCGAAGGTGGTTCTGACCGAATTTGCAATTATTTACCGAAAATGGCATTGTATTCAAAAATTGTATCTGTATTCACAGTGCTACTTTCTCCAGCCGTTTGAACTAACCGCCTGGAGCGTGCGTCAGAGCTTTTGACCGGCCGAAGTCATGTTTGCGCTCAATTAACATTTTTTGCGATTATTGCCTGATCGAGACGTTCGGTGTAACTACAAGTAATAATAATAATAATAATACGACCGGAACATACAGCATACCAATATAATAAGACTCAAATCTGCATAGAAGTATTTAAACGAATGTAATACAGAATACGAAATCGAGGTGTTTTATTTTCATTGCTTATAACGACATCATAAAATTGTGCAACACTCAATTCCGACGATAACTATTTTGATGGGTTGTTAACAAATTCTTTATTTGCCTGGAGGTCAATAGTTCTCAACCTGATAAAACGTCAACAGTCAAGATGAATTGAAGATGCATTATTCATTAATATTATTATCATCTTGTTCTAAGGGCGTTTATAGATTATGTGATAAATATTGCAACTACTGTCTTGTCTGAGTGAATTCTAGGCTGATCTACGCATAAGATATAATATGTATATATCCTATGGTTAGTCAATATCTCTAACAGTTGTAAGATTTGGATTTTAGTTTCCATATATAACCACAGTCGTGTAGTAGTCTTCTGTGCGTTACACAGAATACTACTCAATCGATATCTTATATTTTTGAAGTGAAAACTTCTATAAGCACGTTGTACACTTTTAGTAGGGGGTGCTTTTAGTAAAAGCACTGAGCTCGCGTGACCGTTACGCTCAGATGACAGATGTGTAAGTTATATTTTTTTGTTAAGAGTTAATTCCGAAAAAACATTTGGAAATTAAACTGCCACGAATATAAATAATATCTTTTATCTTCAATGATACTGTGAAGTGGCAAAAACCTTTTATTTGTATCTGACTTAAATTAATATTTTAATTAAAGTTGAATGGCTTGTCACAAAGCCAGTGTACAATTAATGAGGTTGTATGATGTATTCGATTCGACATAGAAGGGTAGATATATTAATGAAAACTTTAACGTCATTAAAAGGTAATTAATTACGCATGTCTTAACATTATAATTCTTTATAAATTAATATGTTTGAGAGTATGGAATTTCCTACACATGCGTATACTCCTTGAATAGTCTCAATAAGAGTGTCAATCATCGTCATTCACGGCTTGAAATTCAATTAATCTACGCTGAAGTTCTATTTTATTCATAAGCAGACTAATGCGCTTTAAGCGCCTTGGCCGTCACAGTTACACGTAGGCAACCAGCAAAAGTGTAGTAGTCGGTAACACTTTATTAATGAAATAAAGCATTTCTAACAAAATTTTATGTCCTTTAATTTAAATATGAAAACAGACATTACCAAAAGGGGCTAATTGTGTAAAGATACAGATGAAGGTAGTACAAGTAAATTCAACATCTGACACATATCTACAATAACTCAGAGATCCCTTCATTATGTACGTAAACCCGTTGTTTTTTGAAGTGAAAACTTCTTTAGGCACGTCGTGCACTTTTGCTATGGGGAAAAAGCACTGAACTCGCGTGACCGTCATGACCGTCATACATACATATACATATATATCCACTAGAGGGCGCTAATCTAAACATTGAGTTCTGTCAGTTCTGTTCAGGACGGTTTGCTAAAAGTCAAAATGCGTACCTACTTAGTTGTAATCATAATGTAAATGGATGAAAATTCAATCGATAAAATTTTATAAAACTGCACAACAATTTTATAAAATTGATGTGTATTTATAAATTTGTTTGTACCTATTAGATACATAATAATCATACTTTTTCGTTTAAAGCAGCGCAATAAATGAAAATTTTATTACTATATGAATACGTTAATGAAAATAATTTCTAATAAAAAAACTTCTTAAAAATATATCTTAACAACCCAAAAATAATATTTATTTTATCGAATCGGACTTGCAGTGGATGGGTTCGCGTCACCGACATGCTTATGTCGTTATAAGTTATATCGGCAGTCCTGGGACTATAACGTGTGACGGAACACCGTGTGGTTTTAGTCTGTTCGATTCCGACATACCACTTCACTGTTAGCTCGGGTGAGGTGATGACCCGTGGGGGTTTCCACATGAAAAAAAAAGTAAAAGGACTGGCAATTTTTTTATCTTCCCCATAATCTAACAATGATGAATTATTTCTCCAATACAGGAATATTTAACTTTAAAAATAACGTTATTCAAGCCGTTTCGTTTTACGCAAGATGAATGGTTCAAAAGCCTCTTGCTTACCTATTACGCGAAGTTTGACTTCTATAGCCTACGAAGGATGTAACCAGTTTCCCGATGTACAAATAATGTAGACAAAGCGACTTCCTATCAAATACCAACAGGTGGCCTTCTACGCTATTTTTAATTAGCGTCATCTATAACAATATTTGAATATATTTTTGTGACAACATACATTCTATAAAATGCGATAGGTTTGGTGAGAGACATTCACAGTCACGCTTGGCAATGAATGAACCGTACGAATATTTATCATGTGTCAAGTTATCCAACCGAGTGTCATTTTTATTTTTACACCAATAGGGCTTAGAAATGTATTTTTTTTTCATAAGTAGTTAAAGGTATAAGATACTAGCAGCGCCCTGCGGTTTCACTCGCGTAAGTCCCAATCCCGTGGAAATATCGGGATAAAATAGTAGATAGATAGTAAAATAGCAGTAGCCTATGTGTTAATCCAGGTCTCCAGCTATCTACATACCAAGTTTCATCGCAATCGGTTCAATAGTTTTGTCGTGAAAGAGTAACAAACATCTATCCATCCATATATCCAAATTTTCACATTTATAATATTATTGGGATTCGTAAATATATTTTTTCCTGCAGTAGGAAACTCTTCTGTGACCACACTCACCACAGACTTCACATAAGTACAATTGTCGTAGTACTCGTATGTAAATCACAATAATAACCGTATAGTTGCCTGTGAAATGAAATCATTATCTTTTTTATTGAACGTCAACTAAGAAAAACCAAGGTGTGACGTCACGTCTTACTTTTGTCAAATACGTTACTTTTAATAATAATAATGTTTAGATGGTTATAGAAGAAATCATTTCAGGGGTGTCCCGATATATTTTATGTCTGACTTCAGTGATATAACTTATTTTATGTATATCAAAATCACAACGCTCGATGCAATGATCAATATGCTGTATAAAATGCAAATTATATATTGAAACATTTCCATGCTATCGTCATAGTATTTCTCCGCATTATCAGAGAAAGTAACATTTCTAGTGGTTAGCGACACTGACTGCTATGCCATAGGTCGTGGGTTCGATTCCCACCCGAGTCTGGGTGTTCTTTGTGTCTGTTGTTTATATGTTTATAAAGTCCCCGAGACACAGGAGTAATTCCTAATGCGGGAGTTGTCTTTTAAAAAAGAAAAAAAAACAATATTCCTATATTATTTAATATGGCAACCCTCGATAAACCACTTTGATGGCATTACTAGGTATCTATATGCTAGATAAACGCAAGTCGTCTGATCAGTCACGTTCACTCCGGACCTCGTGAAGCCGGCTCCTCAACACTAAACGGCTTCAACATAAACAGTTCCGTTACAATTATCCTTTTTTTGTAGCTGAAGTTGACTTGACATGAATCTTATACCGGATAACCATGGGAAGATGATAAATCTGTCACTTATCCACTTACATAATTTTTTCCGCTAGTGACCACAATCGGTGCAACTCGTTCTAAACGTCGGGTAACTAAAACGGTATCGTACCTCATAGTTATTACTGCGATTAAGTCCCGATTTAAACATGTAACTAATTTGTACACAATTTTTATTTACAGACTAGTCGAATTTTAAAGGTATATCTCAAAATACTTTTGAAATTTAGTCATAAAAATCGTCGTTGACCACTGTCAAAATATTTCAAGGCAATAGTTACTTTATCTCTCTACTCTGTGCATTCGCTTTGAGGTTGCATCGCTGTTCATGTCTAACAAAAGACATCAACGCGTCACAAAAGTAATTTCATAACGAAATATTCTTTATTTATACTCAATAAATTATACTCTTGAAGAAGTTGACTTCAATTTAATGTTTGAAAATAAATATCTTTTAACAAAGTTATAATGGCGCAGAGGTCGTGACATCTCGACTATAAATATTGACATGTGTGATATTTCGATGGTTGGTTTATCGTAAATATGACCCGGAATGGCTTTTGGTTGTACTGCAAATAACAATATTATTGATCATTTAGTCAAATGCATTGTTGGCTCAATGACAAATATATGATTCATGTGTCCTGGATGCCATTTCCTAGTTATCAATATGTAATTAATATTTTCTTTAGGATACATTGTTTTAGTTATGTAACATCCAGAAAGAACTTAATGTGAACTTAAACCATTGAACCGCAAAGTGCGAGTAGGGACCACATACATACCACATATTTGCCTAAAGTAACAACCTAGTAAGAAATCAAACATTTTTTGAGTTACAAGCAAGCCGTTTGCAATAAGCGTTCACCTGTGTCCATAAACTTGCACAATACCAGCGATGTCACTAAAGCGTCCTACGCTAGCAATTATTCTTCTTCCCCAAGAAGCTGTGGAAACCATATTCAAAAGCAGAAGTACATCCTTACGCTAAAAGCGCATAATAACTTAACTCTTGACTTTTTTTGTCTTACCGAAGGTGCCATATACGTATTATCTACAGTGTTCAATTCCCGCAATGTCTATGTATTTACAAAAGTGTCTTATTACCTTAATCCGTGCCCTAGAATCCGTAGTTACCCTAAATAGTAACCCCAAGCTACGCCTAGATTGGGTCCAAAAAGAGCTGTGTGTAGAAAATGAAAATTTATTGTTTTTTGAATTTGAGAATCAGCACCAAAAAGTAAAATAGAAACGCAATTAATGCTCTTTGCTATCTTTGATAGGGTTCACAAATCGAAGATACCTGTAGCAGAAACTTCTTTGAACTAGCATGAGTTTTTATAGTCTACACTAGCAGCGCCCCGCGGTTTCATCCGCGTAAGTTTCGATCCCGTGGGAATATCGGGATAAAAAGTAATCTATGCATTAATCCAGGTCTCCAGCTATCTACATACCAACTTTCATCGCAATCGGTTTAGTGGTTTTTTGCGTGAAAGAATAACAAACATCCATCCATCCATCCAAACTTTCACATTTATAATATTAGTGGGATGGGATGTACGATCAATGTACACCATTCTCTGTAAACGTTTTATGGACATAAGGGACGCTGTCGCAAAATATCTATAGATTTACGGCGTTGAACATTAAGATATACATAATTATTAATTTTTTTGTAACTTTAATACATTCATCACCAAGATAGTTGTGTTGTGTTTTGTAAATTTGAGGATAGAGACAAGGAAGTATGAAGAGTCATTAAATTTTACAACTTATGTTAGTAATATCCACGGAAAACATAAGGTGCTATAAACCGTCTCTAATACGCAAGTTCCTCACCCCGTCGGGAGTAGGTCGGGATGTCAGGTGCGCGAGCGTAAACATTATGTGTACACGTTTATATACTCGTACATAGAAATTATTACGTGGAATTTATAGTGCTTTTCATCGGCTTCCGTGTGGCTATGAGTCAGCGAACGCGAGCGTATTATTAACCGGCTATTCCCGTACGCGCCGACATCAAAGAATAAATAAAAGTTCCATAGATATGACAACGAATCCATTTCAAAAAGTCGAAAGTCAGTACAGAAATGTATTGTAGTCAGATTGAAAGAAAAATATACAAAGCTACCCATTATTATATTGCTCACGTTCCTTTTTTTAATAATTTATAAAAGTCTTTTTCATTGAAATAAATCAAATTTCTAAATTTGAAAAAACCGGTATAATAGTGTAACAACATTTATTCGTGTTCACTTTTACTTTTTTATGAATGAGCTGTGTTAGATGAATGGGGCTTGGAATCACGAGTTTGACGGGTCTGCGGCTACGTCTATCTAAAGCCTTAATTATTCCGACCACACCCATTGTGTGCAGGCATAGTTATCGCGCAATTACTGCGACTCTCTTGTAAGCCGATAATTAATATGTTAAACGAGTCGATAATTTTCTCGTTTCCCGTGTGATAACTTAATTCATTAATTAGTTGGATACACATATATTAACTTAACACACTTTGGTAAAGTATATACGCATGTCAAACAGTTTATCGTGTCTGTTAGTAGGTATTCGTGTAAGTTCTGAATGAATTGACGGAATGAGGTCGTATTCTCACAATATGGATATGTGTTTTATTGTGATGATTATTCGATCCTAGGGATAGCGAGATATCGTTACGATCCCTTAGACCAAAACAGTGACCTCAATATGGTTGAAACATGATTGATGAATTGAGAACACAATCAACTGCGTTTCTCCTCACCAGCAGAGAAGTACAGCACTACTAGGTTAGGGCTTAATTTTAAATTATTAGTAAAAGATAGAATAGGTTTCTCTTGGATAGGCGTGTACCACGTGTTCACTTTCTGTCAGGTGAGTTGGAAGACCAACCACTATTCCATTATAAAATAAAAAATAGTAGAACACACAGTGCACACATAAAAAGACATCATACTTATTTGAAAAACGATTTATTTCATTTAAAATTAGAATGTACAGTGTAACTTTTTTTTTCCAGTACGCTGGGAGTGGCGCATGTGGCCGGGATGTGCAAGCCAGACCGCAGCTGTTCCGTCAATGAGGACAACGGCATTGCACTCGCGCACACTATTACACATGAGCTGGGACACAAGTAAGAACACCTACATATATTTTCATTCAATATACAATCTTTTTATAAATATATTATTATTATTTATGATGTACTGGGACAAACTACGCAACGCTGACATACTTACTCACGATAAAAATACGTTCATATAATACATATGTATGTACCAATTAATCTTGCAATAAGCAAAAGATGTTAGACCATTTGAATATAGATAATTAATATAGCATATTTTGAAATAAATGATTCATGGAAGTTCTTAAAACAGGAAATAATAGTTACGACAGTAAGCAGCACCAGTTTCTCTACTACCGATGTAGTTTTACCTGTGACAGTGATAGATAAGGATTTTATTACTTAAATATTTCAAAACACATTTTTATTATTCCAAATATAAAAATGTTAAAAAACATAGTAATTGTTTTTATATTTAAAACCTATGATAATATACTAAATTAACTCTGAAATGCTCTAAAATGAAACTTTATATGCTACTAAATTACCAGCAAACGTGTTTTGTAACGTGAAAATGCGGAATAAATGATATGATAATGAATAAATTTTCGAGCAGAGTCATTACGTTTATTCATGGATGTTTCCAAGAACAATTTAAAATAGAAAAATAAATACAGTATTTAGGCAGGCAGCCAGTGTTTGTGTCTCCACTGTCGACAATTAATTTATTAATGACGTAAGGCAAAAAATGCAAAATTCTTTTACATTGGTTTGTATACGTGCATCGGAATCTAGACTTAGGAATTTTACACTTACAAATGTGACACAGTAAGTTCACAATAGGGTAGGTAGTTGCCTATGTTTAAAATATATTTTTAACCATCCTCATGAAATGAGGTGTTATTGAGGAAACGTAAAAAAAATTGTTTTAATTATTACTTTTCAAGTTTTTTATTATAATCATTAAATTTCAATTATTTATGAAATTAATTATATGCATATGACGTCATAAATTGTAATTTCACACAAGTTTCAACAGAACGTACCATTTTGAATGTTAATAAACAGAAATTAATTCGACTTAACAGTCAATTAATGTATTACAAAAATAAAAGAAGTGCCAAACCATAGAAAGTGCAAAATAAATTTTAACACCAGTACAACGAAAACTAACTTAATCTGAATTTGAAAAGGTTAACCAAGAAACAGGCTTTGAACCCATGATTTATGAATAATTTAAATAAAAGGAATAAAATAAATACAACTAAAAATATCTAAGTGATTTACGTTTACAGTACAGTATTTAAACGTATTTTCTAGAAACTCATTCAGTACTCAACAGTAGGTAAGTCATAAAACATCGATGGGTTTTAATAAATCCTCATAAATTTCACATTTTTACAGTGCAAAACTATTTCACATTGATTTATTGATACTTTAATGTGAAATTACGTCTTCAAAATATTTTTAAGCAATATTTGTATCAGTATAGATTTACACATTGGAACGTTATCGGCAGTCTATACCGCAAACGACGTGATTAGCGTGGTGTAGTTTCTCATCGGTCTTAGATAAATAGGTTACACAAACATTGCAACAAACATTACTCAGTTATAATAACCTTTACGAAGTTCTCAGTAAAACGGATACATCGTTTCTTCACGCATCTTTGTAAATAATTTGATAGATATTAAATACTAACTTTTCCCGCGGCTTCGCTTTTATTTTATACATAGGGCATAGGGAGCCAACGAGCAGACGGGTCACCTGATGGTAAGTGGCTACCGCCGCCCATGGGAACCTGCAACTCAAGAGTCCCAAGTGCGTTGCCGGCCTTTAAGGTGGGAGTACGGGAAGAAGGAAGTGGGGAAGAAGGAGAGAAGGGTTAGGGCCTCCAGTAACCTCACTCACTCGGCGAAACACAATGGAGTCGTTGCTATGAGGCTGTGGTATCACTGCGGTCGAGCCGGCCCATACGTCCCGAAGCATGGCTCTCCCACTGTTAATGTACATTTTGTCAATCAATTCAGGTATCTTTCGGAAAGAGTAACTACCTTTTTTCGGGACGAACGATGCCCTATGTACTTTTCTGTACCTGTCACAATGTGTATGTAAAATTTATAATGATCCGTTGAGTAGTTAAGGCGTGAAACAAACAAACAAACTCACATTCGCATTTAGAATATTATTTAGGATAGATAAAGAAGTATTAATGTCATATTTTTAAACTGTGACTTATTACAAGTAGCTGTACATACATTCGACCACGTTAAAGTTCACTACCCTACTACTACCTATTAACCTTCAGCCGTATCGTGAGGATATATAAGATAGCCTATGGCTATCCTTAATTAAAAGGACGATTAACACAAAAAAAAAACCGGCCAAGTGCGAGTCGGACTCGCGCACCGAGGGTTCCGTAAAATATTTTTTTATATGATGTAACTAAAAATATACGGTTTTCGCAATTTTTTCTTTATCTGTGCTATAAGACGTTGCTTCTTATCAAGATTCTGAGTTCACGGGAAGTACCCTGTAGGTTTTGATTCCCTTGCGAGTGTCGAAAATTTGCGGCATAAACAGCTGTATCTTTTGATTGCGTTGGTTTAGAAGTTAGTTAGTTAATAGTTAGTTTGATTTTTTCACAGCTCGAAGGGACAGTAGACTTGAGTATTTGATATAAATTCCAGTTTGACAGACAGACAGACCCACGGACGGACGGACAACAAAGTGATCCTATAAGGGTTCCGTTTTTTTATTTCGAGGTACGGAACCCTAAAAAGGAATTTTATATAATGTAATATTAATCGCATCCTCGACTGTAAAATAAAAAGCTATTAAAAAAATTAACAAAGCTTTTCTTCAGACCTTAATATTAAATTTTTGTATTTTTTTTTATTAAAATTACCGACATTAAGAATTTGGTGTTGTGAATTATTCTTAAAGTCATTTTTTTAAATGAAAATTATTTATTTTCAAATGAGAAAGCTTTGATATGAGTCAGCCAGTCTATTTATTACTTATTAACTCATTCTGTATAGAGACTGCAAAAAACAGACCTTTTCATCTAAATGTAGATCTCATAAAGATTCTAAAACAGCATATATACGTACTTATCTACAGTTATATACGCTATACAAATCGGATAGTGCCATTTCATAATACCACATCAAACGAACGACTTATTTTTAAAATACATATACAATCAGTCGTCGTTTATATCGTATGTCCCAATCCCCGGCACCCGTAGCTATAAATTTAACGTTTTGTCAGATTACAGACTAAGAATTTCCGGTTAAAAATAACTAATTATATTTGCAATAAGATTCGTTACTATACTTATAACAGGCAAATTAGTTCAAGGAACGATAAATAAATTTGATGTAAAAAAAGCATATTTAAGTATTGAACTAAAAACATAATACACATATGTTTAAACAATCGAACTGCAAACTACCTTTATGAGAAGTTCCTGTGACGTACTGTATACCTATACTCTCGTCTTTCATCTCTGTGGTTATCTTAAAAGCTTTTTGAAATTTTTATAAGCTTTCCTATAAAGTTACTATGTGTTAAGATTCCAAACTTCGGCAAGGGGATTTCACTTTTTAGTCCGGATGGCTAAACAAATTTATATTTGCTCAAAGAAACAATAATCCGTTGGAAAAATCTAGACCGAAGGATGCCATTGGTGCAAAATAGACAATTATGTTTGTACTATTTGTACCAAATAGTAGCTTTTTATAAACTTTTTGTCTATGAATTTTAACAGCAAAACACAAAACAATGACTTAAACAATATACAGGCAACAAAGCATATCTCTGTCAGTTTATTTAGTTTTCATCAGACTCGTAAACATAGATTTCTAATTTTACAAAGCTGAGCAACTATGCATATTATTGTTACTATTATTTTGGAAATAAGTGCTAGTTTTATTTGGCAACAGTTGCCGAGTGCTTCGGTTATCGATACTGAGTCATGTTTCCACGCCAAGATTATCGCAAGGACGTTGCTTTCAAGAGAGAAAATTATGAAATACTTAGTTACAGCTAATATTTGCGTGTTCAGTTGCATTTTGTACCATGTACTATGTTATTACACTATTAAGACCGTGTTAGACAACACACTTATGCCACGTGCATACGTAATATACATGTACGAGAACTGACGTCACTTATTTATAACATAGCATATTTCTATGCGAAACAATGTATATTAGTAAACTATGAAATTTAAGAAAATTACAAGAAGATCCAAGATCTAACATGCAACTTTTGCGTTCGGGATCTCGATTCTAAATAATTATAGTTTAAAAAACTAAAAAACACGCTTTTATAGAAAATTCAACTAAAAAATAAAAAAAAAAATTGAATTATTGCATTATCATCGGACATTTTGCACACCTGTCAAAGGTGTGCAAAATGTGAATGAAATCTGGCCGTTTAAAGTAAGTCAAAATCGTGCCCAAAGGAGTCGGTTATAAACATACAAACAAACATACATACAACTGAAGCTAATACAAAGCGTGTAAAAAAAAGAAATCATCTGAAGTCCGAAGCATATCGTACAGCACGCGTGCAATTGGCACAGACAGAATAAAGTGTGTGATATTTCACAAGTGGACCTAATGTTGTTCCAGCCTTAAACTACAATCAGTTGTTATTAAAAAGCATCGTACGTATTAGAGATGAGCCATAATCATAATACAAACACACGTTATGTAAGTTATGCAAACATCGAGACACAGGCATTGACCTTCTCTAGACATATGAATGCATCATTCGCGGAGTACAATGCACCCGGTGCATTGACGCCGCACTATCGGCCCACACAAGTGCATACTTTTTCAGCCTTATCTTGAATAAAGAATAAGGGATAGGTTTAATAATAATAAACGGAATAGTTTGCAAGCTACAGACAGCAATGCGGGTCGTGACTCGCGACATCTGACATTTGCGCTCATGTAATAGGTACGCAACAAACACGCAGTGTACTCCGGGATTTTATAGCCGGCGTTAACGGAGTGCAATCTCGTGCTTTTAATTTTATTTCTGCCAGTAACTTTAGCATTAATGATGTGCTAAAATTTGTGGTTTTGTTACGGAATTTTTCCCGCTATAATATTTTTAGATAATAATTTGTTATATATATAATATACTAGCAACCCGCCCCGGCTTCGCACGGGTACAAATTATACACCTAAACCTTTCTCATGAATCACTCTGTCTATTAGTGAAAACCGCATGAAAATCCCTTCAGTAGTTTTTCTGTTTATCGCGAACAATATATACGAATAATATGTAAATAATATGTAGTCATGATAATTGTTATTTTCCTCGCTAGATTAAATCTGTAATATCTTCGAAAAAATTAATTTAAATTGCATGCTGTAAAGAGCCATATTGATATATATTAAATGTACAATGTATTTAAGGTACTCAATTGGATAAGGATTAATGCAGTATTGCTTAAAATCGCTTCGTGAATAAGCCATTATTTCTCGTAAAAAGTAAAGGATATAAAATGGTTATTGTGGGTTATCTCTAAGAGATAGACATATACCATTGCAGACTTTTTTGTAGACCTTTTTCAGGTGTACAATACTGTGGTACATTATTTTGATCTATCTCGTAGGGTTCAGCCAGCGTTTGCAATGTAAGCGCAAAAAATGTGTTTATTTACGACATCACATTAGAAACCTCTAAAATTATCAGCGTTTCTCTACTATATTATGCATGTATTATACATATAAACCTTCTTCTCGAATCACTCTATCTATTAAAAAAACCGCATCAAAATCCGTTGCGTAGTTTTAAAAATATAAGCATACATAGGGACAGACGGACAGCCCGAAGCGACTTTGATTTATACTATGTAGTGATACATAGGGACAGACGGACAGCGGGAAGCGACTTTGCTTTATACTATGTAGTGATTATCTGTATATAAACAGGCAAAAACGAAACACTTTTTCTCAACCTATATACTCAAAGTTCTCAACTTTATCTCTTTTTAAAATCTTTTATTTAACTTCACGTATATGTCCATCCTGGAATTTTGCAATCAGTATTTCATCCACTTCACTATATACACAATAGCTTTTTTTTAATAGTTTTTAAATTATTCTTTTTTTTATTAGTAGCTATTACAGCCGTCATTGTTGAAAAAAAAAGGATCCAGTTTTTTTTGCTTCCTTCGAAGAAGCTCATATCACAAATGATGTAATATAGTTTTTCCACGTGTAAATTTAAACATCGACCGCATCAGCATTTGTCTTAATTCCAGGCCAATATGAGATCGAGATAATCGAATCAACTTTAACAACAAAACAACAAACGGTGTTTCGTTACAGTGTTCTTTTACAGGGTGGAAGTCGTTAGTTCCTCCGTCCCTAACAGATTTTGCCTCTGATATTTCTATCTGTATTTTAATCTGATCCTCATCGGATCACATTGCGCTTCAAGGTCTTGGGCCTAATTTAACTGCCATGGTCATAACCACAACATAGTCAAGCTTTCCTGCATCTTAGCTTGCGTGCCCGCTCCTTTCTAGATGGAACACCATATAGTCTTATTCGATTCGACTCTTACAAATTCCTAGCCACGCAGCAAATGTATCAAGTATCAAGTCATGGCAATTTAATAAAAGTATTTTTTAACAGACAACATTTTGTAAAGATCTTCCATACGACACTTTTTTGGAGTCTTGAATATCTCCAATTAGTAGCTTACATAAAACGTCTTGAAACTTGTAATAGTTAAAATCTGACATTAAATGATAAAGGGGCAATAATGTAGTGGTTAGTGATATCGAACAGAAACAGAACATTCGTTGATTCGGTTTTGGACGTACGCCAACTGGTTTTCAGTCATCGGTAATGACTAAATGTACATATGCAATATGTACCTAGACATGTTTAGTTACGTGAAATAGCCAGATAAGCATATACATAGGTTCGAAATAGCATTACTGCTAGTGGTATGAAGCTATGTATAATCCCGGGCGTCGTGATCATTTTTTAGCGAGTACACTTTTCATGACGTATTTTTTTATCTTTGCCAGATATATTTTGTGGTAAGGCCAGATACGTTTTAGGTAAGCTCAAATTTTTTTTTGGATGGAGCATGTGGTTGAAAGTTGTTCAAAAATATCTATTAAACAGTTTGGATAGTTAGTGGTTTTGGTAGTAGTATTTTAATTTTGGTGGTTAAAACACAGTTCCCTAAATAATAGCTTAGGGTGCGAATTGCCATAACTGATATTAAGTTCCTGACTGTACATTGCCTTCATTTTGAGACTATATCTAAGCTTATAAATATTCAAAATTCTACAGTTCATCGTTGCTTTCTTGTCAAGTTTCAATTCAAAATTCTTTAAATCAAGCCAATTGGCAACTGATATTCTGCTGTGACACGTATTTCACTTGTGATAACGCTCTTTATGTTATCTTGTGAAGTAGATGAACTAATGACAGTGATCAAATGTGTATACGATGATAATCATACGTAAATGATAACCCGAGAGCTAAGAAACTTGTTTCATTCAACTACCAGCAATATATCATTCATAAACATATATTTTCTGTTTCGTCACGAACTCAGTCACCTTATTAAATAAGTAATTATAGACTTAGCTACCTTATGATTATGGCTGATACAAGAAACGTAATTAAACATGTTTTGCGATAAATTATGTGTACTTATGTCTCAATACACACGTTCCTTACAAGAATATACCACTAGTAAAATAAATATAATAAACTTTGACTCGAATGTTGGCTGTAATGTTTAAAAGTATGAGTAATTGGTAAATCTAAATTTAAATCAAAGCTTTAAAAATAACTACTTAACAGATATTGAGTTTTGTTTTTATATGTTGACATAAATGTTACAAACAAAAAGCATTATTATGCCTCATTTCAAAATTATGGATAAATCTTTCGGATTTTTTAACTAGTATTTACACTATACCTACTTTCTACTTTATTATATAACAATATAAATTCGGACCCTCACGGAGCAAAACGGAGCAATATTTACGTAATGCTGCAATGAGTAAAAAAAATCGCAAGATACATAAATATAAAGCTATATAATTACGTCTCTTACTCGTCAGGACTCATCACTGTAATATCATTGTTAGTTAGTAGGTGCCGTACCCTAAGAAGGCAAGCAACACTACGATCAACTACACACACACTGCTATGATCGACTTTTATAATTGTCTTGAGTCTTGAAAAAAAATGAGTTAGGCTGTAGTATCCGTCTATTGTATAGGACTAGTGGTTAGTGATTCTGTCTGCTGAACCAGAGGTCGTGATTTCGATTCCCACCCAGGACAAATAATTGTGTTATGATCACGATTATTTGTTCTATGTCTGGGTGTAGTTTATCTATAATATATATTTAGTAATATATAAGTATGTTTATCAGCTGTTTGGTTAATATAGTACAGGCTCTGCCTAGTTTGAGATCAGACGGCCGTGTGTAAGGTGTCTCAGGCGTCTCAAGTTATTATTATTATTATGCCTCCGTGTGTATCATTTTCACAATAATTAACTCGCAGTTATAAAACATAATCCGATTGAGTAGTATTAGCACTTTGCACTCGCAGTTATATGTAAGATAACTAATGACACAACGTTGATGATTTGCCTGACTTACGTTGGAGGCCCTCACTTAGCATCTCTTTCGTAGCAGCTAAGTTCTGCAGCATATGCTGTAAGGAAAGTCCGCCAATTCACAGACATAGACATTGCGCTACTAGTATATGCTACCGTTCCAGTTTTGCTACAAGATAACGATTACCAGCGATACTAATAGACCTATAAAGATTAAGCGTGTTGCAACAAAACCGATAAACACCATCATAATGGGATTAATAGTGTCTTATAAATGATAAATAATAGATAGTATGGTCTTTATAACACTACAATTTTAATTATTGTAAATATTAATATATATATATAATGGTTTTGAATAACATAACCGTAAATAGATGGTTCTAATTAATTTAGTAGTGATTAAGAATTCATTCAATTTCTGATACGAGTTAGACGCCTTAAGGTTAGAGTTGACGGATAATACAATAGGTACTTGCCGTATGCATCCGTGTTGTTTGACGAACAACTCAAAAACGTGTGTCTAGATGTATACAATAAAAAACTAGATGTAATGATGACATCGCTAACGGGATCTTGTTTGCAATAAAACAATCTTAATTTTTGTTACACCCAAAAATACAAATATATATGTATATTATTTACATAACAAATTAGCATATTTGTATGTCGAGTTCATAAATAACATACAGACGGTTTGCATATAATTCAACAAGTGATGTTGCATACAATTATGTACCGTGATGGAAACGGATAAAACATGTGAGAAGTTTCTACAAGGAATAGGTCATTGCATAAAATTAAAATAAATAGAAGAGCCATACTTCGGCACGTATGAGCCGACCGGTCATACACACGGCCTCACAGAAAACCGGTAGTGAAGTAATGCTTACATTGCTTTTCGCCGAGTGAGTGAGGTTACCGGAAGCCCTAACCCTTCCCTCTCCCCCTCTTCCCGCCTTCGACTACTCCCATGTTAAAGGCCGGCAACGCCCTTGTGACTCTTGAGTTGCAGGTGCCCATGGGCGGCGGTAGTCATTCACCATCAGGTGACCCGTCTGCTCGTTTGCCCCCTATACCATGAAAAAAAAAATATATTTTTTTTTAAATATGTATATATATTACGAATAAGTATTGTCAAACTATACATTTATTTAGGTTCACTAAACCAATGGGTATGTTTATCAGAATCTCAATTGACCAAACTACTGGGACTTTAACATACGTAATTTTTATTGTTTAGTGCATATGACTATGCTTAATGTGGTAGTAAAAAAAAAAACGTGCGCGCAGAAGGCTCACTCGTAAAACAAACATAGATTAATAGCTACTGTCCCGTTTACTCAATAAGGTGCAAATTAGCTTGATAATAATAAAAATATTAAAAAAAATTATATACTCTTTCTCGTCTAATTTGAGATATATACCTAAAATACGATACGCATTTATTTTCTAATATTTTATCTTACCAATTTTTGTTCCAGTTTCGGATTATACCACGACACAGAGAAGATAGGTTGCAACCGCCGCACCGGGTCCACTTTACACATTATGACACCAATCTTCGAGGCTGATACCGTGCAGGTGGCCTGGTCTAGGTGCAGTAAACGAGACGTCACCAATTTCTTAGAGTAAGTCTGTCATACCCGTATATACCTAAGTCATACACATCTACATTTGACATAACTAGTCTATAGTTATCTCAAATTACTACCTAACTTTTCTCATTTCTTCGTTGTTTGTACTCTTAGAATAACTTACTAGAAACCGCTTCCCATCAGGCGGGCCGTATGCTTGTTTGTCTCCAACGTGCTATAAAAAATGGGGCCAGTAAGCATTTCACTTTTATGTACACTAATATGTGTGTAATCAGTAGTAAATAAGTATATATATATATTTATCAGCAGTCTGGTTGCCATAGTACAGGCTCTGCCTAATTTGGGATCAGACGGCCGTGTGTGTGTTTCAAGTTATTATTATTCTAGTATTGTTAGTAGAAATGCCGCGCTATTGCTGTATTTTTACTAATTAGTAGTTTTACCAGGAGCAGGGGGGATCGGGTTGGCAATGCAAGTGACACTCCTAGGGTTGCAAGTGTCAGTGGGCTCAGAGTAATTGCTCATCATAAAATGGTCCATGTCCATCACCTAATAATTCTTTCAAAAAGAAACCGACTTCAACAAAAAAAAAAACTATTCCCTAAAAGACTTATACATGGTTTTCTTATGGATGTCATTGTCAGAACTGGACCAAATTGAAATAGGACCACACGGGAAGCACCAGCTTTCAAATAAAAAAAGAATCATCAAAATCAGTTTACCTAGTCGAAAGTTCTGAGGTAACAAACATAAAAAAAAACGTGCAGTCGAATTGAGAACCTCCTCCTTTTTTGAAGTCGGTTAAAAAGTCTTCAGCTATTATATATCGCGCTGTAAAGACATTCGTGTTCCATCTAAAAAAAAACTGGAGCAACAAGTTTTATTAGTTTGAAAGCAAACGAGTTTGTATCATTTTATTCTTTATTTAAATCGATCAAAATCTTGTTTTGGAAAGCTCACCTGAACGAAAGTACTTACCTACTGAAAGCTTTTAGTTCAAATTTACACACGGCCTATGTTCACTTCCTAATAACAACTTTTAACTTCCTAATTTAGTTTAAATGTTTACGATATAAATTCCATTCATGTTACTTAGCGTAATGTCTTTTACCTTTATTACCCGTCACCTCAATTCCATTCTGACATAATTTTGTACATAATACTCGTGCCTACTATATGTAAACGATATAAAATGTTTTATACTGTCTATAAAGTTTAAACCATAAATCCTCCGCATTCATAAATAACTATTTACCATCGAAACCTAATACTGTATGGCGTTACAGGGATACCATCTCGAAAACTTGCAAATGTCGCAACACACTACCTACATTTTATATAGATTTTATCAAAGCGCTCAGCTAATTTGCCATCATCCAACAAACTAATAACATACCATTGAATTAGGTCGTTTTTCTAATTATAATTAGAAGCAATGATTGCTTGTATTGAAATCTAAAATCAAAAGTATTCAAATAAATGTTTATTCGTCATGTTTATCAGATGTCTACCCAGGACTTGAATACAACTGTTGCGAAACGCGTACGTTTATAGCAAGGCCTATTCGTACGCACAAATCATTGTAAAGTGTGTAAACGCGGTCGTAATTGTGAGAAATGGACTGTAATGAATCCAATGGGCGCGGCTCCTGTTCTGCTTCAGCTGTTATTCGCTCGGCTACGTCCAAACCTTATTGTGCCACAATTTTATTGTCGCCCATTTTCATTTGCATATCAGAATACTATTTAAGTTCA
Organism: Euplagia quadripunctaria; assembly: GCA_963859945.1. Classification (NCBI taxonomy): domain Eukaryota; kingdom Metazoa; phylum Arthropoda; class Insecta; order Lepidoptera; family Erebidae; genus Euplagia; species Euplagia quadripunctaria. The sequence continues at coordinate 10,212,450 of OY982576.1, read as the reverse complement.
TGTTGGATAATTAAAAATGCGTATTTTTTTCTAGTGCGGGATTAGGCGAGTGTTTGAGCGACAGACCCTCTCAAGAAGATTACGTCTACCCTGAAGATCCTGCTGGTACGTATATATTCAAAGCCAAATAACAACCTATATTTAGAACTAGCTGACCAATTGATATTCCTGTCCTAGTGGCCTCTCCAATCACAGGACATACATTCGGGTACGCGACCCCGGCCTCTTCGAGGTACTGCAGTCTCAGTCCTGTTTCCCCATCCGAGACTTGCTGTATCCCTTACCCTAGTTCCCTCGCCCTATCCGTTTCCTTACCCCAATTTACCTTCTTCCTTTGTCCCGTCTGAAAACGATAACATTACCAAGGAGGTTTTGGCGCCAGACAAGCGGCCAGCCATAAAACAAACCAGCCAAAACCCTTTGCCTTACTACACACTGCGCCGACTCCAAATAAAGTTGGGAAAAGAGCAGGAAGATGATGATTTAGAACTAGCTTTTGCAATCGCCTTCACTCTCGTTATTCTAGATTTTTCATCTACAAGTTTTATTTCTATCCCACCGGAACAGTCCTTTTTCAGGATGAAGGTTCCCTGTGAAATTTTTTGTACCCCTGACAACGTCTGTGCAAGTTTCATGATGATTGGTTAAGTAGTTAAGGCGTGAATACATAAACAAACAAAGTTACGATCGCAATTATACGTAGGGTGCTACATAAGTTTGGCAGTATGCAAACTAGATATCATAATATTGTGATTTGAAATTATATCTTTAAACTCTAAATAATATTAAAGAAAAAAAAAAACAAATTTTCTTAAGTCTCTGTTTTACTTTTTAAAACTTTTTAAATTTACTACCCTATTTCTTTATTTTACATCATAAACCAGAATAACTCAATCGCATGTCTCTAGTAACAAAAACCAAGAACATAAGTTGCGAAAGTCCTTAGACTCCCCGAATCCGGCCCTGTCGTAAAATCCGTTCTTAGCTAAAAAACTTCAAGTCTCTAGTACAAAAAGGACTAGGACTTTCATATAAACTTACTAGAGCTCTATAGACCTCTCCTTCGTCCGCAGCTGTCGCAAAATCCGTGCTTAGCTAGTACAAAAAAAGTTGCTAAAAAGTTTCTCCTCCTTTCATAAGAATTAGTCACTTTTCTTTTTATTGTCGGCTAATGACGCATTGACTTTTATTGTCACTCAACACCATAAACTTAGTACTAAGTTTATGCTCAACACTGTCTGCCTCAAATAGTTATACAAACACTACTTACGTGTCTGCCTTTTGAAGTTTTTCCATACAAACCTTGTCACCCCTTTTCACCCTCAAAATTCCACTCAATTTTCAAAAATCGTTTCTTATCGGATGCCTGCGTCATGTAAAAAATACTTCCTCTAAATTTCATGTCTCTACGTCTAGGTCTACGTCGTCTAGGATTAGACTGTGCGTTGATCCATCCTTTTAGATAATAATAAGATAAGATAATATATTTTATATTAATATTCTCTTTATTAACATCTATAAAACATATAAATTACATTTTTAAATACATTATTATTTAATATTAATAATATTATTATGATTATTTTAAGTGCCTAGTGCTACCTCGACCATTTCTGGTCTTTTGTAGCGCACTCTTGTTTTAAAGTTCGCTGTTCAGACTTATGGCTTCGAAACCTCCAGACCCTATCAGCGGTGATTGTTTGTATTTCCTGCGGTTGCATGATGTGCAACCCTAGGTTAATATTAGGTAATTAGGTACCTATACGTGTCTATCAAATTGCAATTTTACTTGACAGGTGTAACATTCGACGCAGCCAGTCAATGCCACATGCAGTTCGGAGCAGAAGCCGAAGTGTGCGCGAACCTAACAGAACTGTGTGAAATACTTTGGTGTATGGTGAACAATTCGTGCAAGACTATGTTGCGACCAGCTGCTCCTGGTACTACATGTGGTCCGGATATGGTGAGAAATACCTTCATTAATAGTAATACATATAATAGCAAATTTCTTCGCACACTGGTTGAACCATTTATCAGAGAAAAGTGCAGACTGTCCAGCAGAAAAGTTAATTTTGAAATCACTATCCTGGTGATGATAAAATGTCATTGATTGACATATTGACATAAAAAAAAACATTGAATCAATAATCACCAGGTCGATCGATCCGAACTATGGAGGCGTGGCCGGGGATTTAACATTCGACGTCGCGTCGGCGTGAGACCTAATATTTCACTCTTCTGTCACTATTATACTGGTTTACAGTGTACAAATTAGTTTATATCTCCTGTTGGACAAGTATGATCTGTACAAAGTTAGAGAATACTGAGAATACAAATTATTTGCATTAGCCTCATTTGATAGAATTATCATAGTGGCACAAGAATCGATTCGGTATCAAAGTGTTACAATATATGAATATTTCTGCAGTGGTGTCAAAATCAAACCTGCGTACCTCGAACACCGTCCCCTGCACCAAGAGACGGTGGCTGGGGCCCGTGGTCGGAGTGGAGTGAGTGCTCGCGAACATGTGGCGCTGGAGTGTCCACGCAGTCGCGCGAGTGTAACAACCCTGAGCCATACAATAATGGTGCTTATTGCATAGGAGACAGGAGTCGGTGAGTACCAGAAACCTATAACGCTGCTTTTGAACAATCCGCCATGTCACTCGTTACGTAGGAAACCATTGATATGTAAAGAGCAACTAAAGTATAAGCAACGATCTATATATATATACCATCACCGATTTATAATACGACGATATAAGTACTAGTATATGTAGGAACAAAAACGCATGAAATCGTTAAAGTATCTATACAGTATAGAGGCCTTATTATTAGATAACTTTTAATATCAAATGACACTTTTGCCCAGTTCGCCGTTCATTAAGTAATCTGAGTAAAGGTTGCCATGCGTCAGATACAAACAAATAGGTACAGAAATATGAAACGAACAATATTTTTAATTAGCTCTGGAGGGAACCCAGCATCAGCCTGTTGGCCAGGAACTGGAATAGTTAGCAAGATATTGGACCGCTATGTATAATAACCTAACTCTTACCTCATTTCTTAAAATTTTATTGAATAAATACTTTAAGTCCTTACCTATTTTAATATATAATTTAATTGAGACCAAAGTAAGTTGGTAATGTTTTGATTTGAATACTTCAGCGTGTTCCGTACCATTGTTTGCACAAATATAACAATTTGGTGATTAAATAGATACAGTCAATTGTAATTGAATTGAAGATTGTTGTATGAAATTAATTTCTGACCTCCATAAATATTTCTGACCTACATGAATAAAATATGATTCGGAAGTGAAGCTGAGGAGACTATAAGATGTTCAAATACCATATTCACGATCTGCCTATTAATCGTTCACGCAAGTTATCTGATAAAGTAGGTCATGCATTAATCACAAGTTACTTTCTAGCTACAAGATCTGCAACACCGACCCGTGTCCGATCAACGAACCGACGTTCCGAGAAGTCCAGTGCTCGAAACATAACAACATGACGTATAAAAACGAAACTATATCCGAATGGATACCATACTTCGATCAAGGTAAAGCTTAAAATTTGTGTGATCGCTACAAAGTCTTCTAATTGGCTATACCTTTAAAGCTGTACACGTGCACCCCAGTTATTTTTCTGTATAAACGTAGAAACCTAATAACTTTGCTGCTTAACATTAAAGGTTGAAATCGATTATTGTCTCGATTATCTCGATAGTATGTAGGCTTATTATAAAACAAGACAGTAACCAAATTGGTGGAACTTTAATGAAATTGAAATTGAACTTAATATGTCATATAACAAAATTATTTTAGGTTTAAAGCTTCAAAATAATAAAATAATACGCATAGTTTGTTATTTATTAAATTTAAGTGCCAAACCTTTTTTAAATAGATACCCTTAGGCCTTACTTATTTTCTTATAACTTAACTAACTTTTCCCTAAGGACCTTTAAAATTTCCGGCACCGTCATAAGTGCTATCTTACTCACCTTTTGGATTTAGATAATAATACAAAATAGCAAGTAGTTCTTCCATGCCCACCAGTGCAACGAGTGCATATTAGTGGCATGCGCACTCTAAACACACCAACACCATAACATGACTGATACAATATGACATAGAGCTCGAAATGCTTGCAGTTAGCTTATTAGCTCGAAGGTCTTATTTTGTAAAAAAGAAACATAGGTGCTCCTAAATTATCAGATCTGGAAGTAAACCTATATGGTGTAATTAAATAAGTTATTTATCTATAAATTACGCGTTTGACTTTAGATAAACCCTGCGAGCTGCAGTGCGTGGCGCGAGACGGCAGCGAGGTAGAGATGTTGGGCGGTTTCGTCGCTGATGGCACTCCCTGCCGCCAAAGCGTAGGCGCTAGGGATATGTGTATCGCTGGTGAGTATACTAGTTGTTTTCTGCACATCTTGGGCTTATATTGTGTCCGGTTGTTATTCAGCTTTTCTGTTAGGAAGTTCTCAGAAAATACCGAGTTTCGAAACGTGGCAGGTAGATAGCAATACGCTCTGCACTGCTATGCAATACACCTGCCTACCCCATCGAGGATTTAAATGCGAAGAAAAAATTGATCCATAGAAGTGATAAACAATGAGTAGGTGTATAAGCGTGTACCTAGTACCTGTAGTAAGTACATGCATAAATAAACAGACAATGCGTCCATTACTGGTCATCTATTCTAAGTTAGGTATATGTATATCGTTGGTACACAGGTTTATAAAACGACAAAAATATTTTCAGGTGTATGTTACAAAGTCGGTTGCGACTGGATTGTCGGGTCAGAGGTTGAGGAAGACCAATGCGGTGTATGTGGAGGAAATGGATCAGCCTGCAAGACCGTGCAGGGTATTTACAATAAGGACACCACTAAACAATCAGGCTTTAGTGAGGTAAGACGTTTGTACTCGAGAAGGTATCGGAAGGTATAGGAACTGCAAAAAAATATTCCAAATTCCATAAAGTGACATTATAAGTACCCTTATATTTATTATGCCCGCCATGGCCTTGCTTGTCAAGGCATGCCGTGCCCGGGTGCCTGTCATGCACTACACTATACAAGCTACAGAAAAGTTAGAAGTAGCAACTCGTTCCGGCAATGGTCCAGATCCAGATGCAGATATTAGTCTGCTAAGCCGAGTATAAACTCTAATTATATTATTATTATTTTAATTTGCCCTACTAGGTATGCCTGGTAGATTTTATTTTGAGGGGAGTGTAGGATGGATAACAATCGTACTAAAAGGGAAATTATACCGAAGTTTATCTTTGTTGTCTCGTCACGACATGGCAGTGTTATACTTCAATATTTCAACACTGCACACTTTATTAAAATAGGTATAATGTAAAATTATCATATGTTAGTTATCATAGTACTTAATCATTTTTAATAGGTTGCGGTGATACCTGCCGGGTCAAGGAATGTGAAAATTAAAGAGAAAGTCAATCCGGGCAATTACATTTCTATTGGAAGTGCGAAGTCAAACAAAATATACTTAAGTGGTGCTCGGTAAGTCCAACAACTGCCTCTCACTATTAGTGTTAAATACTTGGTTAGACAAACAAAGACATCACAATGGGGCATTTGAAAACTTGTTCACATCAAAATGCTGTTTTGTTTTCAATTAAGTAAATTGAAATGTTTATGTTAAATTAAAGTCTTTTCTGATACCAAGAAAAGTACATATAAGCACTACTCTCTGGTTTGTATTGATATTTACACGTGTGCTATAGAGTCCACAGACATATCGTCCATTGGCGTACCCAGAGGGAGGCAGGGGGGGCATCTGCTCCCCCCTTGCCCCGCTTACGTAAACTTAAATTTATTAATGTGTAAGTCAATTTTTTGATTTTTATAACCTGGACCGACAAAAAAAAATCCACCTGGGCCCAAAGCTGGGTATGCCTGTAGCAGAATGCATTGTTTCCGCGTCGGTCTATACAGCCTTCAAAAACGATATATCTGAGACGGGACTTCGTAAATCGTCCGTTAGATATAGACCTAAAGGTCAATGATGATATAGAGTCACACGTGGAAATAGCAGATCGTTTCGATGACTGCGCGTAGAACAAGTAGATATTCTGCAGGAACGTTGGTATCATAAAAATACATAAATTGACGTAGGTTTATACGTTGGTAGTGGTCACTCGAATTTCGGGCGCAAAAACAATCGAACGGTGGGCGCCCTCTATTCGAGTTCCTACTAGAGCCCCACGATTGCCCTACGTTGCAGTGGAATCACTAATATAGAAATTCGATATACCTACTTTGAAGTAGTGGTAGCATACTATTTAACGAGTTGAACTTGAAATTGAGTGTTAGCAGTTTATAAAATAAGCCAATACATTTTATTACAGTAATGCAACAGTCACAGAATACTTTGTAGCGGGAACGCAGGCTATTTACGAACGAGATCGCGATTGGGAGAAAGTAAGAATTACGGGTCCCCTCGCAGAAGACATTAAAGTATATGTAAGTAACAAGATGTATTAATTGAACTTTTAACTAGCCATTGCCTTAGAAAATTTTGAATTTTAAATTAGTAATGAAAGGATTCCTAGATGGCAACATAGCGAGTTATTCGTAAGTTTTATTATCTAATCACTTTTAATAATTTCAGCAACGAATTTATCGTGGGCTTCACCGTAACCCTGGTGTAACCTATCAGTACACGGTGGATCGTCAGCGCATGCACAAACGGTACAGGTACAGACTTTCCGAGTGGTCTGCGTGCTCCGTGTCTTGCGGCATCGGATATATACGGCGACATCACGAATGCGTTGATGAACATAATCGTATGTATATTTGTTTTTTTCCTAAATATAATAGATAGATTCAAACAATTTATGTATTCTTATAATATTTACTTTGCATTTCTAATCTTTTTATTAATTGAATAAACGCCAAACTTCCGCAATGGCACATACCTACCTATGTTTCTATATGCTGTGACAGAAAAATAGTTAAGCTATTGAAGATATTAAAATTATCAGCAGATAAACGATGTGGTTCTTAGTCGTTTGTCTCCTAAAACATTAATTAGCCTATTCATGTTTCGGTTTTATAAAATTTTGGAGACTGAAGCTCGTTCCTATGATAAGGAGGTTCCTAGGATTGAAAAATTACTAAACGGGAAAGAATCGTTGCTAAATCCTCATAGATAAACAAAATATAATAAAAGATATATACTCTGTAAGAATTAATATTATATTTCAATGGTACAGGTGCGGTGGAACAATCCGAGTGTTTCCATATCGAGTCGCCGCGCCACGAGGCGTTGATGCAGCGGTGTCGACAACCTCCGTGTGCCGCTCGCAAGTTACACACCCACTGGTGGGTGGGATCCTGGTACCCCTGCTCCAAGCCTTGCCACATGCCGGTAGGTGTCACTCCCCTAACACAGGCAGACAGACACCTTGGTCACCGTTCACCTTGACTGAACAGGAAATCAATTATATTTTTTAAGAGTAATAAAAAAATCTGATATTGGCAAATTGAAATATATTCTATGTATAATATGTACGTATTAACGTATATCTTAGTATATTTTCCATGCTCTAGTGCCCATATTATAGCCACACTAATATTATAACTGCAAAGTGTCTATGAATTTATAAGTATCTGATTAATAGTACAGTAGTAACAATTAAATGTAGAATTCGCTAGATAGTTTCTAATTCCCAAAATACTATTTACATTAAAAGATATGGAAGGAGCAATGTAATTCTCAATTGGATTCGTCACGGCATTGGTACCTACAGGACACGCTTGCGGCAAGACCGGACACGGGCTGCCATCCGTCCGGGTTTCCCCGGATTTGTCCTAGTTTAGAGGGCGTCCGGGGAGTGTCCGGGCGGGGTTTTCAAAAAGTGTCCGGGTAAAACCCGGACACTCTGTGTCAAAAGACAATTATAATTGTTAGATGAATCGTTAACAACCTAAAAATTTAAATGGAATTGGCTTCCTTTTTTAAAATGTCCGGGAAAGAATCTCGATTTCACCCATGTGTCCGGTTTTTTTTTAAGTTTTTTGTCCTTCGTCGACAATGTAAGTGAGCAGGCCTACGCTTGCCCAGTGTGGGGTCAACAAAGAAACCAAAAACAAACATTATTTCTGGAAATTAATTATTTTTTTTATTAATTATTACTTACCCAACTGATAGGGAATGCTTGGCATTAAGTCCGCCTATGTACAATATAGTTTAAGAAAAAAATATTTAGCATGTTGTGAGATTATGGAAGGTATAGAGATAAATATACTTACATAGATCTGCGACTTAGAAAACAAATGTGTTAGTACAAGATTGTAGTTATAAACTCAAATGTGCTGTGCATTCAACAGTGCTATTCCTCCTAAATATTTTAAAGTCAAGATAATACTGTAATTAGCACGTTTATTTCTAGATCATCGAAATACTTTAATAAACTTGGCGCTTTATTTCAGGGCGAGGAAGCGACGAAACAACGCAGCATTTACTGCGTAGACAAATTATCGAACAAAGTTATAAATGAATCTGAATGCGATGCACTTACTAAGCCGACCAGCACTATCAAATGTGCGGACGTACCAGCTTGTTAACGATCAAACGATGTAACACACTAATGGGAAAAGACCGTAAGGAATACACCGAAGTTGACAAAGAAGGATTCTTTGTTCGAAAATGATGCGCTATTTACAACTGATAACAATTTGGGTCGAAACCTTTGGTACGACTAAAATGTCAGTTATATAGCTCAGTGGATAATGCGTATCTGTTGCTGAGGCACAACGTCGGCACAGAGCAGAAGTTAAAGAACAAACCACGTTAGAAGCTTGGAGTGAAGTGAAAAGTGTAGGACTCGACTCGTACGAGCAACACTCGGTCGCGTTATGAACATAAGTAAAGTGACTATCAGAGCTAGTGTTGTGTACTGCGTATATTGGCAATAAAATATAACCCATCGAATAGACATTAATCAATTGCGTATAAGTACTCGAATATAATGATTGCGTGGTGACATGCGAATCTCGCAAGTACGTGAAACAATGCTCTGCAATTACCACTTACTGCCATACTATAAGTAACTAGATATAACATAGTCTTCGCTTAGTTATTGACTACTAATAAATAATATTTTATATTCTGTAACATCAGTATTAAAGTGGTGTATGTATTTCTATAAAATAATACAAATTAACATTATTGATGACGTTAAGTATGATATAAATTGTTTTGGACCAAAAATATTTTAGAAATCAAATTCACGTTGCCATAATCACTATAACTGCCAATATGACATTTGTATAATATAAGTAGGTGTTTACTTAATTAAGTCCCATTATGTATTAATGATTCATATTTTTGTACAAATGAATTATTGAGTATTTAGTAACATTAAGTCGTATAATGTTGTCACACTGGGTATCCATTATGTTAGAACTGAAATCTGTTTAATCACTTACATTGCATACCTGTACTGTAGACAATAGTAAAACAGCTAGTCAACAACATAGGCATTTGTACCACCAGGCATTGCACAGTTGTATTATGTTTAACTAAATCCATATTTGTATTTTCTAAATAGCTTTTAAGATACGTCAGCTACGTAACCTGCTGAACACGTTCTAATGTTTCGGCTAATTGTGTAATCTTGTACCTATCTGATGGATGGTTTGTGTGCTAGAGATTTAAAATTTGAATGTGTTAAGCTGTTCGTAACTGATTTTTTCGTTGTATCCATTAAACTAGGTAGTTGTCATATACGTAACTTTAGATAATGAACATGTCTATCCTAATTAAAAAATGATATGTATAAAGATATGGAATTTATACAATTGTGCCTCTATCTGGATCAAGAATGCCGATAATATTTATGTTATTTAAGTAGCATTGTTTGTGTACTCTTTCAAGTGACTATGCATAATTTTATTAAGTTAGTTATTACCTTTATTTATCTCGTATCTATTTCTAAGAACATTAACAGTTATGAGTTTCCAGTTGTCTGATGTTTCAGTTCTAAGATACATCAGGGGACGCGTCGGTCAATTGCTACACAATTTTAATTTCGAAATGGTAGTTTAGGAACTAACAATTAATTATGCACAGGTTACGTTAAAGTGTTTAGCATTACATTATTGATTGTAGTAGAATATCATTCTGTTTTATCAATTATAATTGTGTATGTAATTAGATTTGGCAATAAAATCGTGCATTGGTTTAAACAATGTTTTATTTGTTCATATAAAAAATTATAAAGCCCTAAATTACCACTTATGTGGAATGAAATCACAGTGAAAACGATTAACTAAAGTAACAGCTATTTTACGCACCAATCATAAAGAAGTAAATGATTTAACCTAGACAGTCGTAGAAACTTAAAAAATCATAGATCATAGCATTATAGTACCACAACTCTTGAAATAAGGAAAAACAAAGTATATAACATCATGAGTTAATCATACCGACTACGTAATATGACGAGAAGATTCAAATTGGCAATAAATATTAAACCCTATTACTTCTGCTTGATCGGTCATCAAAACCTTTTAAAATTCTTAGCGACATTATGTAAGGTTTTAAAATTCGCACACACATACATATTTAAGAAGCAGAAATTTATCGTAATTCCTTCCATCGTCCATGTATTTTGCTACTGATGAGGCAGGACCATGATCAAAGTTTTGTCACATTAATTTCTTCTTTTAGTCAAAACATTAGGAGTCTTAATTTTTTTAGGTATTAGTGAGTGCTCGCCAGGCACGACCCCTTAATTTTCACTCTAACTTTTCTATTTTTTACACTAATAAAAACAATCTCACAAGAATCTTTTGCAGCCAATATATTGACTCCGTGTTTAGATACCTACTCAAGAACAATGGGATCCTTAGAAAACCCTCTGATATAAAATCTTACTTTGAAAAAAAATTAAGAGAATGTCTTGAGAATGAGAATGTCATCTGGAAGAGATGAAAAGGTATTAAATTAATCCCCTTGCAACGTAAGCGGTATGTTTAAACCCTTTATTAAAACATGTATATATATAATATCAATTTGGGCACGCATGTTAGTTATTTTTAATTGAATCTATAACACTGATAGGCAAAGGAGTTCTGTAAAGAGTAAAGTTGTAGAACCATGCTAAAGTACGAAATGGAAACAGCTTTGTGCATGACACTTCAGACAGATAAGTACAATGAAACATTACATTTGCGGACTACATTCTACTAAATATTCATACATTACATTTCCTACTAAACACTATTCGGCTAATACATTATTCATTTAATTGCTTAAAGAACAACAGCGAAACAAATACCTAGACTACACATCAAGATTTGGAGCAATAACTAAAAATGATGCATGTCTAATTACACTGTAATGAATTATTTAACAAATTAGTCTTTTTTAATATAGCAAAACTTCTGAGTGTCATGAAAATCAAATCGCTAATACTTAACAAAACTAAGAATTATTTAACTAAATACTATGTTATGTATCACTGTCTGCATTCAAAGTCTTAATAAATTACTTATCAGATGTTTACTAAATCGAGGATAATTGTCGGATGTCTTCGGCAATCCTCGGTAGGTTAATTTTCACAAAGGATTGATGTCACAAAAGGTTGCCGAAAACGCCGACACAGATATTTTATTTACTGGATATGTTAATTAATAAGGACACGAATTTCTTTTCTTTGAAAAAAATGCTTGTAAAATCACAAACTTAAGTATGTTTATCACTTAAAATTGACGTTACTTAACATAATTGAGATGATTTGAGATTCATAATATCAGTACTATTTAATACTGTGTATAACTATTAGAAATAACTAAATCTCTTAAAAATACTAATCCATCAAAATACATACAATAAAAATCTTAATGATGGCTTCACATTTATTTCTGTTTTTATGACATTTATGTATTTATTATTTAAATATAACTATAAATCTTCATTTAACCAGTTCCAGAGCTAGATTCTTTCGATAGAATAGCTTCGGATGAAACATCGAAGCGTATGTTTTTCTTTTTTGTAGTGCTATACTTCTGCAAGGAAAAAAACACGAAATAAGTCTCAGTTCAGCCTCTCTTTTGCTCGACAAAGGTGGAGAAATTCAGTACGTACCATCAACTCGTCAACCAATTTTGTTTCTGGTATACCAGTGAACCTTACCACAGTAAATATGTCGTAATTAAAAACGAATGGAGATAGACTTCTATTTACATATTTATATAATGAAAAAATATGTAGAAAATAATATATTAGAAAGACGATCGCTAGCCCCGGTGCGCGGTGGGCTGATGACCCGTTCTTCCGCACACAAAAGAACGATTGCTAAAGGCTCTAAATTTTTCCCAATTCGTTTGAATGAAATATGCGATTAAACCTAGTAACCGAAAACGGAGATGGTCAGATGAATGATAAATTACCAATTTGTTTGCCAAAAAAGGCATTGTTATTTAATTTTTTTATAAAATTATTCTTTATTATTTATTCGCTATTATTACAGTAAAAAGAATAGTTTTTTAACCCCCGACGCAAAAAGTAGGGATATTATAAGTTTAACGTGTGTATGTGGGGCTGTGTCTGTCTGTGGCATCATAGCTCCTAAACGTATAGACCTATTTTGATTTTTTTATTTGAAAGGTGACTTGATCGAAAGTGTTCTAAGCTTTCAAAATTGTTCAGCCGTTTGAAGACATTCAGCTCTTTTCAAATCGTTGAAGGGATTTTTGGGTCAGGGATGTTCTAATTTTTTTATTTATACTTGTTACTCTCGAATATCACTCTATAGCGTCGGTGACGCAGTTCCGTTGATATATAGGTTATAAAGGCCCGCTCTATTTGTATGTAACGTTCATACTGCGGGATTGTATCAACTGCATTTAAATAAATATATTTATATGTTTTCAATTTTGCAGGGGACATTTGGCAATTGGCGCATTTTGATCAAATTGCTTGATCAGGTATAAGGAGGCCTTAGAATTTTCCAAGTAATTTTTAGGATCAATAAAGCGACATATGGGAGTTTCGAAAAATCTGATATTCAACTACACCTACACAACTTGTATTTGGCCTAGGTGTAATCGGAATTCGTCCTTTGACACTCCTCCAATACATATAAACCTACTAGCAGCGCCCCGCGGTTTCACCAGCGTAAGTCCCGTTCCCGTGGGAATATCGGTATAAAAAGTAGCCTATGCGTTAATCCAGGTCTCCAGCTATCTACATACCAAGTTTCATCGCAATCGGTTCAGTGGTTTTTGCGTGAAAGAATAACAAACATCCATCCATCCATCCATCCATCCATCCATCCATCCATCCATCCATACATCTATCCATCCAAACTTTTACATTTATAATATTAGTGGGATTGAGAAATAGGTTCACGTCGTTTACATTCTTTTTGTAGTGAATAAAGTTCTGACCTTGTCTTTAGCTCTTGGATCTGTGTTCTTTGACCGTTCTTTCTCTAGGTCTGTATGTAGTGACGCCAGCTCCGTCGTCAGTTCAGTCTGCACTGCCCGCAGCCGCTCTACCTCCACCAACACCTCGGCTTTGTCTTTCACTGGAAAGTACACTTTTATATTTAATCCACAATCTCTTAGATACAGTTGGCTCTCGACTAAAACAATACTTCGAATTACTAAGAGTTCGAAAGAATGAGAGGTTGTCATATCAAGAGGAGGAATAAATAGTGCTAACGCTCTTATTTCCTTGATAGTAACCGCTCACAACGGCCTGAATTATAGAGACAAACTGTCTCATTCGGTAAGAGAGTTGCGTACTTACGTGACCGTTTGTGTGTATACAAGTTTCATTCAACTCGTCCATATTTCGATTTTTCGAGTGTTTGGGTGAAAGAAATCCGAATTACCTCAAGGTTTTGGATAGTTAAAGACTATTTTTTTCTTCGCATTACTTAGTGTACCAAAACCCGTTCACTTTATTTGATTTAACACATATTTATTAGTAACACATCATTATTAATAATAATATAAGAAATAATAAGAAGCGTGGGGTGGGATCATAAAAATGTTTCTTATCTGAAAGCTAGTATTAACTAATTCATTTGTTAAACTGCCACTTACTTTCACCCTGGCCAAGTATATTGCACAATTTCTTGTTTCTACATTTGACTGTTAATAGCTCCTCCTTTAGGCTTGTAACCTCTTTTTTCAAAGCTGCTATTTCTTGATCTTTTCTCTCTAGCGCGTCAGCGAACTGCACGCGAGTAACTATCTCGTCGGATGCCGTCTGACGATTTTTTACTCTATCAATGATTTTGTCCTTTAAAAGCTCATGTTTTGTTTCATTTTTGACCCTTTCGAAAAATTCTGTATCTTTTAATTCCGGGGTCTTCACTACTTCCGCAGAATTCTTCTCGTCGACATGATTGACTAAAAATGAAAATAATTATTATTTCCAACATATTTATACACTAAGTATGCACAATAGACATATGGAACTGTTTGAACATTATTGAAATTACGAGGGTAATCCCAGAAGTACCCGACCTGACTTAAATATGGCAAGTGTTGTTTCAAAAGCTTAAGTTCGAAGTTTGAACACGCCGCGTTGTTTAGTATTTGGTTGACAGCCATTAATAGTGAACGCTCTCAGTGAATTTGTAAACATGGTAAAAATTGGTCATTGTTATGTGATACAATACTACAATACTTTCATTTGAAAGGTCTCAGTCCCACCCACATCAAAGCCAAGCTAGATTCTACTCTATTGTAATCTGCTCCTTTGTTTACAACAATAAAATATTGGGTAGCAGAGTTTAAACGATGCCGTACGGGCTGCCAAGATGAACATCGTACTGGTAGACCTAATGAGGTGACCAGGGCAGAAACAATGAAGAAAATCCATAAAATGGTATTAGATGACCGTCGACTGAAAGTGCGCGAGCTAGCAGACATGATAGGCATTTCGAAAAGTGCTATACATCGCATATTAACTGAAAATTTGCATATGAAAAAGATGTAAGCAAGATGGATGCCGCGTTTGCTCACAATGGAACAAAAACAGTGTCGTGAAGATGTTTCAATCGAGTGTTTAGCGATGTTTCGCCGTAATAAAGCAAAGTTTTTTGCGTTGATTTATAACCACTGATGAAACATGGGTCCATCACTTTACACCTGAGATGAAAGAACAGCCAAAACAATGGACTGAAAGGGGATAATAAGCTCCAAAGAAGGCGAAGACAGTTCCAGCGTTTTGGAATGAGCGTGGGATCATTTTCGGTCGGTTGATGGCATTTTGAGGAGCTCGACGGTTTTCACTAAAAACAGAGTATCGAAGCTATTCAACAGCGCTCAGAGAAGTCTATCGAGCTAAATGGAGACTTTGTTGAGAAATGTTTTTTTCTTCGATGGGCCGGGTATTTCTGGGACTCCCTCGTATGTATAGACATTTGAAAAATATATTAAACAGATGAATCTCCAGCCTAAAATGGAAGGAAGTACTTTCACCATACAGAAGATCGTTGCTAAAATAACATCCTACAGTGTTTAGTCAGTGGAAGCACTTTCTTCGTCCCCGGTGTGCTTCTTACCCGGCGTTGCGAGAATCCAAAGGATAAGCTTACTATGAGATGGATAACATGCTTACCATTATTACAGTAAAAACAGCTTTGAAATATATAGCTTATGTTATTGCCAACTCCCACTTGTGATTTACACAACACAAATGTTTAATTGGGTGTATGAAAAGTGTTTACTTCAAACTTACACTTGACATCTTCACCATTATTTACCAATTCATTAAACTGGTCAAGGCTCATTACATTTTTCTTTTTCTGTTTCTTGCTGTTTGCACGGGTATTTTGTTCTTTCGCCTTTTTCTCTACATCAGCATCTTTCTTTGACTGTTTGTATACATTTTTCTTTTCTTCAAAGTCCAATTTGGATAACAGAATGGCCTGTAATTATCTTTTATTTAAAAACATTTGTTAATCACTTACTTTAGACTTACTATAAAACTGTAAGACAACTAATTAAATAAAATTAATTTTAAGAGAAGGTAACGTAATAATTCAGATGCGAGTTCTGTGTGTGTCCCATCCAATGAGAATCGTAATAACGAAAATGTTTTGGAAATACAAATATTGAATTGTTAGTGGAAAGCCCATCATAAAAATCTTAGACCTACTTGATGTATGAACATAATTTTAAATGTTTGACTTAAAAAGTAGAAATAAACGCATATTGTCTTTTATTAAATTTTATATTACCAGTATAGAAATCACAAATCTTTCAATGTGATAGAAGCTGCATTAAATGCTTTTTACATCTCTCCTTAAGTGTAAGTGTGTTATGAGGCCTCCATAAAGGGATACTACGTAGAGTTTAGATGAAGCTGTATCACATGTAGAGTCCAAGGGGGACTCTGGCCATGATCTGGAGCCAGAAGCTACTAGCAAAATTCAGACGCAGACTTGTGTTTTAGTGGGGTTGAACCGGACCAGACTTGTCTGACCCCACTCAGAGACCCTGACCAGAGTGCTCTCGATTTAGGACACAAGTTGTTCGCGACTCTCTAATGCAATGGGACGAGGAATGTTGGCACAGTCTGTGTAGTATCCAAAGTGCTGTTATCTGCAAACCAAAGGATGTCATCAATAGACAACATGTCATTGATATGCAGCAAAAACAGCGTCGGGGATAGCTTAATGTCCATTCTTTCAGTGCAGTTGCCGTCTACTACGGCTCTTATATGTCTGCCGGACAGAAAGCTGGCAATCCATCTGCAGAAGCCCTTGGGAAAGAAGGCTGCGATGCCAAACCCGATCGAACGCCTTCGCTGGGTCCAAGCTGACCGCTAAAGCCTCACCTTAACTTTCAATGGCTGAAGCCCACCGGTGAGTGAGATACACTAGAAGATCACCAGTCGAGCGATCATGGGGAAACCATATTGACGGTCGCTGTAATTCGATGGGTCTGGTCTGTTGCTTTTTTTGGCACTGGGTGCACGAGGGCAGTCTTCCACGAAGACGGAATTTCCTTTCCTTTCTTGAAATGAGAGCGTGAATAGCGTTACTGACAAGACAGTGATCGGACGAGTCTAGTGGTGCATTCAATGAGCTGGAATACCCCTCCGGATTAGAGGTCAGCAGTAGGTCCAGTAGAGAGCTCGTGTGGATGGAACCTCTATCTGCGCCTAGTAGTCCGATATAGGAGTGGTGAGGGTTCAATTAATTCGATCGATCGAATTCACACTCACCAAAGTGAATCCTATAAAAAACCGATAAGCAGGCGACTTTACGACGATGCTCAAGGCTATGTAGTTCCCTATTCGTGAGCACGTCGTCATTTATGAGCCTACGGGCTCTTCGGTCAACAGAGTCCAGTTTCTAGATGGTACTTAGCAGAGCCATCCCAAAGGTGAATGCAGCAGTCCATGCAATATCGAACTTGGGCTGTTTAGAGATGAAGCAGCTGTTCAGAGCTGAAGTACCGCCGGACCTTCGAAATGACTCCCAATTTCTTAGAAGCTATCTGTGCCATGGACTCGATTTGTTGACCGAAGTTAAGTTTGACGACGTGACGGTGATGCCCAGAAGCCCTAGATGGTCAATAATCGGTAAGGACACACCTTGAAGTGGGTGTAAGTTCGAAAGTACTCTTTTTCGCAGAGAAGAGACACGCCTGTGTTTTGGAAGGGTTAAAATTTACAAGATTGGCGTCACCCCAATCGAAAACCCGCTGCAATGTCAAATTACGGATTAATTTCGATCGTGGACTCTCTCAAAGAAAATACAAAATATTTGTCCGCTATTTTGGATAAATCGAGTATAAATGGATAAATATGGAGTATTTATCCGTTTTGAATATTTATCCGGTTGAAAACCCATTACTAGTAACATTGCAAAGGGTATTAGCTAGTTTCTATTACGGCCGGCCGCCTGCCTGACGCCAACCCTCCTTGAGAATGTAGTCGTTTTAAGACGGTAAAGAAGGAAGAAGGTAAATTTGTAATTATATGAAAAGATGGGTATGGAGAAAAACCTAGTGTAAAGGATACCGCAAGTCTCGGATGAGGAACGGACTGATACTGCAGTAGCTCGCAGAGACCGGGGTCGCGTACCTGAATATCCTGTGACTGGAGAAGCCACTAGGACAGGATCACCAACTAATCTAACTTTTATACAACTTAAATAAAATGTTACTTTATTATAATAAAAAGTAAATAACACACGCAAAACAACTAAATCGCGATAGTATCCGTTAAAAATAGTTTTATTTAATAATAATAATAATACCTGTTGGAGTTCAGTTTCAAAGTTGCCATCATTGATTTCCTCATCTTTCTGTTTCCAAATCTCCCACTGTTCAGCAGAGGTATTGTTTTGCTTGTTTTTCTTCTTTTTAAGTGCAGGTTGGCTCTAAAAAAGGAATATTTACAGGCCATTAAAAAAATATTTTTTTTTACTTTTACCTAAATATTAAATAACATCAACCAGGGATGTAACATATGATATGAAATTTCTGATCGGATAATTATATAAATAATATTATACTGGTTTCGGATATGGATATGTAAATATTCCGGATTATCCGATAGTTTCGGCAAGTTTCATATAATGTTGTTTTTGTACATAGGTAGGTACATAGAAATAATAAAAACTTGGCATAACATGTCCCATTTAGACTCCGCCCGGCCCATATCCTAATTTATTCGAAACTTTCATTTCAGATGCGGTTACGGTTTGGGATAGATTTTTATTTCCGATATCCGTAGTTTCGGTTCCGGTTACGGAGATCCATAACATACCTGATATGAATCTATATTTAAACTGAAGTTTCTTTTTATTGTATTTACGCTTTTATATTCTTCAAATTAAAACATTCAAGTACTCACTATAAATGTGCATTTATTTTTTCAGAACAAAAAGCAACAATTCCATTTATGAATTTTTAGTGTCCATAAAAATTACAATATATTAACTAATACCAATTATTGCAATAATACAATTTTATACTCTTTTTCAATAATAGATAAAAAATTATAAGTTTCGTAAAATATATTTTATTAAATAAATATTACAATATTTATGTCGTTTGCGAAAAATAAATGAGAACTCGTGGTGGCACTCATAGCTCTCACTACGGTCACTACGTTTCACTATGACTATGATCGATTTTATTCAACGTTTTACGCATTAGGTAGCTAGCGGAACATTTTATAACAAAGAATTGAAAACGCTACTACGGCGCGGCGGCGAGACATCACGGCACTACTTTCCGACTCACACGCACGCAACCGCGCCCCTCCACTTTATTTCACCGCCGATGGCAGCCCGCGAAACGTTAAATTGTATTACTGTTAACGTGCCCAGGAGAAAATAAGTCGTCTGCACGAATATGCGAATAATGTATGAGTTTAGCAATGATGCAACTGTATGCTGGTTGCCAAAGCGATTAAGGATTGAAACTTCCATCTACCCCAACTATCGTGGCTGCAGCCCGTCAGCTCATGCGCAAGGTAGAAGTTGCCTGAGCGACTCGCCGAACGACCGACCTAGTGCAGCAATTCCTAAAGTGACACCAGAATTCTTTTTTTTTTCCTCAAACGATTTATTTTTGACAGTTAAATAATCCCATATTAGGAATAATCATTATTTTGAAATAGTACACAATATGTGCAAGAACCATAACTTTAATGCAGTTAGCAAAAACCATGCAGCCCGACTATGATGTTCTATAAAACTGTTAGACATAATACTATTAAATTAAAGGTTAAAGTAAAGTACTTCTGAAATGAAATACTTGAGAAGAAAATTATCACAATTCGGGCAACTGACCCCCCTGGATCTTGCATGTTTATGTCCCTTTTAAAGTTTAAAACAAATTATTGATTTGCCCGAGACTCCCCTCCCACTTCAATAGTGTGGGGGTAAACATGAATGGGGGGTTCCATAAAATTATAGGTATTTGATGAGTGTTCCCCGTTACCTAGAAAGTTTAGGAACCCTTGTCCTAGTAGTATGACTGAAGCTTAAGAATGGCCACAAGAATTTAATGTCAGCCAATCAAGGTCGTTGAAGAGCATAGACCCTGGATATCCACTTGTGGTCAGAAATAAAAAGACTTGTTTATTCCCGTAAATACAAAAGTGGTGATCACTGGGTAAATCTACCCAGAGCGATAGTGGATGTTTTTGATAAATGGAAAAGCATTACATTGTGAAAGCTAAAAGACATAAAACATGCCCATTTGTGTACTGAATATTGCGGCAGTCATAATAATTTAACATTTAAACAAGTATGTAATTGCATTATTTTGTAAATACTTACACACCATTCACACTGTATTTATTTTTGTGATTAACATAATCAATAAAGTTTTTAACTTAAAATAATGTTGAAATCAATGGACTAAATGCAGGACTTCGTGAATGAATTGTTAGAACTTTACTATGGATAAACTGGAACAAGTGAACAAGGGAATATCGGGATAATAAGTAGCCTATGTCTTAATCCAGGTCTCCAGCTATCTACATACCAAGTTTAAGTATGCCTATCTAAATATATATTTTTGAGTTCATTACTTTTTTTTATTAAAGGGGGCAAACAAGCACTACTGCATAATTTATTACTTAGCAATTAAGCTAACAAGACTTGGCAGTTGCTACACTTAGCATAAGATCATGATAAAAATTAAAGTCATGTGAAATTCTGATCTGTGCTTATATTCATCAGCTTACAACAATACTTACATTTTTTCTTTATTTACAGCAAATACTAAAGTCATCTACCTGTGTTTTGGTGGTAGTATTAATCTTCGCTTTCTTTGAAGGCTCGGACTTCTTGGGGATGTTAGTTTTAGCAGGTTTTTTAGATTTTTGACTTTCGCTAGAAGAAGGGTATTCATCATCCTCTATCTTGAGGCCGGCAAATCTAGATGGTACTACAATTGCAGCCATTTTTTGAATACCGTCCTGTTTAATCAAAATATTGTTAATAATAATAAATACACTTTAATTATTAAATAGAAACGATTGACCTATATTTTAGAGGCTGAAGCTAACGATCACAACAAAAGGAAGGGTAAATTAAACTGATGTATGTATTTCCATTTGTTTACATCTTTCTCCGGTAAATTTGACAAGCTCGATGAATTATCACACAAGCACACACCTTATTGATGCAATTGAGAAATCGATGAGATACTGAATTTCCCTTTAATTATAAATAATCAGGCCGGCAAACTGAACTTCCTTTTCTCAGAAATAAGGGGTTGGGGGGTGAAAAAGTCAACAGGAACCAGTGTGACCATTTTTTTAAAGGGGTTCTTCTGCATGTCATAGTGTTTTCTACTACAGATGTGAAAGACCGTTGCTAAAAAATCTACCAACTAAAGACCGTAGGATTTAGAAAGCCTAATATGTAGGAGAAAAAAAAATGACAGGTCTGTTTCAGCCACAGACACAACAAATGGAAATCGTACAAACGACATGAAGTTGGAGTACCAGAAAGAAATACACGTGGATCGCTACCTTTAATACCGGCACGAGAGGATACCGAATAACTTATACCGAGTTATACCTCATTCAACGAGATATACAACAAATATTTATCTCATTTTGATCAACAATTTCTGTCACTCATACTTGTATTGCATACATACACTCATATCATATTATTATTATTAAAGATTATTTCAAGTTGAACGAATAGATTTTGTTATTCAACTTTTAGGAATTCCGCCAATGTTATAAATATACAATTATAACATTGGCGGAATTCCTGCTCTGATTTTTCGCGTGGGATACAGTCCACAATAAAATAATATGTATGTATATATATATATATATATATGCATATATATAGATTATATTACTGTTTCATAGCTGGGTCACGCTGCGATGTTCTCTCTGTATCTAGTTTCCTCTGTGCTAGTTTCTCTGTGGAAACCTGTAGGGGCAGTGGGTAACTGAAGCTCAGCTGATTTTATTCAGTAATAAGTATCTATTTAATCTGTGAGTTTTATTTAATCTGTGGAAATGCAATGACGGGCGAAAAATATGCAAAATAAAATCACTGAAACTACTGGAAACTACACGCTCTTTGAAAACTAATTACACGTACCAACGCGTATTGATGAATTAAGTGTTATAGTACATAGAAAAGTTTAGCTAGATCGTTCACCAAATAACGTAAGTACTATAGCTCCGCAAAAATAGGCTTACATAAAAATATTTATAGCCATTGTTTTCATTACAAATTTACCAAAATAAATATTAAAAAACAAAACAAAAGTGAAAGTACTTAACTTTTTGATTTATTGGTTAATTGCTTTCAATGTTGTCAACACATTGAGTGTAAATTTATAGTGTAGTATAAATTTAAGTGCACTGATAAAATATATATTATTATACATGTATTTCTAAACCTACAACCTATAATTACAGGTCAAAGGAATAAAGAGAATTCTAAAATGGATAATCAAACCTGTATCTTTCTCGGGATTAAAGTAAAACCTGGACCGATTGAGCGCCATAAACTCGAAAACTATGGCCTGGACAACACAGTGGATAGTTTAAAAATTGAAGCTGAAAAGAAGGCCAACGTACCCTCTGCTTCTTTAGGTACAGTTGTGTGCTTGCTACAGTCAATACTTTGCAAACTGTTTGTAAGGCTTTATATAAATGTTAGCAACTTGCCCAGCTTCCCACAGGTAGCAGAGACATCTTCAACAATCAGCATCATATTTCAATCAATTTACACAAAACCTTAACAAATTACATACCTGAACCTTCCTCATGAATCGCTCTATCTATTGGTGAAAACCGCATGAAAATCCGTTCAGTAGTTTTTGAGTTTATCGCAAACAGACAGACAGATGCAGCATGTAGTGATTTTGTAAAGTATTGTATTAACTAATCGTTATTAGTTTGGATATTTTTAAGCATGGTGCTAAAATTCAAGACTCACCTGGGATATGTGATTGGTTGGTAGATTGTATAGTTTTGAGTACCTGCCTCGCCTAGTAAGGAGATGTTTGTAGAGTGTTCAACTATCCCTAATCTATGATATTTCATTGAGTTTTATCCTTAACTTGTCATTGTAGATATTATTAGTATGAAAATGTTAAAATGAACTTTTTTTTCTTTACAAAAATTAATTTACTATTTTTACTAGATTTAAAATCTAGTAAAAATAGTAAATTAATTTTTGTTTGGCTGTGATCTAGGGGTAGGACACACCCCTTGATCACAGCCAAATAGTGTGGAAGTTGTCTTTTTTTTAAGAAAACAAGCTACAAGTAAAACTATGTATACCTAGTTTAAAAACTTATTACAGAATTGATCCATCATGGTAAAATCTTGAAAGATAATCTGACACTCCATGACAGTGGTATAAAAAGTGGAGAGATGGTGCATGTTGTGAAAAAAAAGGTCCAAACGCCTCCTCCACCTCCTCCAACGTTCACTGATAATGATCTCCAACTGCTCAATAGTTCTCTGAGAACTTTAGGCTGTACACCAAATGCTCCCGGATGGACTAGGGCTATGCAGGTATTTACCAATAATATTACTATTATTAGACAGAAAACTGATTTAATCACCAACTGTAGTCCACTAAGTAATATAAATTTAATAAAAAATGTTTCATAACAAAATATGAGACAATGTACTTAGTATTAACCCCATACAGTCTAGCAATCATTGACATTATTTGAATAACTTATATTATTGTCAAAATTTGCTGTGCCTAAATAGGGTCTGTTCAGGCACAGCAGAATTTCACCATAAGAGAGACTTATAAATTAATTACATGGCAATATTCATGTTCAAATTGATACTAATCAATACATCAATACAAATAAATAAAATTAAAGTCTCTATTTGTAATGACAAAATAATAATTTTTTTTTTTATGCTCATACAGCTATTTGTACGACACCTATGCCAAAAAATTTGTTTTTAAAATTTTTGTATATCTGTCTGTTTGTTCCGGCTAATCTCCGGAACGGGTGGACAGATCTCTTCGGAACTTTCACTGGCAGATAGCTGGTGTTATAAGGAGTAACTTAGGCTACTTTTATTTTGGAAAAAGAATTAGGGATCCGCACAAAATATACAAATAAGTACACGCGAGCGAAGCCGCACGGGAACTGCAAGTTACATATAATTTTATTAGAACATTGTTGAATATAGAATAAATCATTTAATAATTAAATGTTTATGTACACTAATAATAGCATAATGAACAGGTAATAATAGTTAAGTAATATTAAATTAAATAATTAATGTAGTAATGTAGGTTACATAATGTATTATAGCATAGTTCTTCTTATTAACCTAAATATCTAACATATTGTTCTAATCTGTGCCCATGAATCAAGGCAAACTATTTTTAGATTTGGTATGGTTTAAAATTGGAATGTTGCGGATGCGGATTTTTTAAGGCTCTTAATATTTATTTTTAATAAACTTTATATGGGGGCACAAATAAAGTAAAAATATAGTAATCATTCATTTTTTAAATTTAATTCAGGTTCAAGTCTGTTTCGTAAAGGTTCATAAATTAAAACAACTTCACTAGGAATGCGGTCTGGTGGAGTCGATAAAAATCTACTATTGCTTTTCTTTACTAGACTTTGTGGCGGTGGTGGCATTGTAAATTCACTTGTTAAATAATCTATTAAGTACAGAAAACTCCCTTAAAACACAAAGCTAACAAAGCCTATTCACAATAACAATTTAAAAAAAATATTTTTTATATGATAAGCTAACTAAATTAAAAACACTTGATTAAGGAAAAAAAATTGTACACATATAACAAACGCGTAGGATCGTGTCACCGAAATCGTCGCTCTTATTGGGCAATTAGCAGCGCCGCTTCGCCCGTGTACATATTATTTATATATTTTGCGTGGAACCCTAATTTTTTTTCAGAAAGAAAAGTAGCCCAAGTTACTCCTTATAACACCAGCTCTCTGCCAGTGAAAGTCCCGTGGAAATCGATCCACCGGTTCTGGAGATTAACCAGAACAAACAGACAGACAGACAAGAATTTTAGGAACTGATTTTTAGGCATAGGTATCGTGCAAATAATTGCATGATCTTAAAAAAATATTATTTTGACATTACAAACGGCAGGGGTCGAAACTGGTCAGATAAATCAAATAAAGTCAGATTTTTGTACATTGGTCAGTTAAAGTCACTTTTTCTCGAAAATGGTCAGGTTTTTTAGTTATAGCATAATGTCATAAAAAATAAATCCGTTGAAGGACTACTTAAAGATAACTAAGCTGACAGTCATTTTCTTTTAGTGAAAATGTAATGCATGCCCAAGTGCATACGTTAGGTGCCCAGTGATGATTTGCAGGCAACAACCAATGATGCTCTAATTATGAAGTTCGGATCGATTTTCTATTTTGTCCAAAGTCGATTCCTTTACATTTTTTTTCTGTCCTTTATTCCATTATGCATGTCTTTTAAGGTTCCTAGGTTAATGTGATAATTGGTTGGTTGCATATTGGTTGTTTGGTAATTTTTGAATTAAGTATAGTAAACTAACTTTTAAACTTTCGCTTTAATAATTAAACTTTAATTACATACCTCTAAATTGCCTGACATTTCAACCAGGTTGCACTGGCCGTGGTCACAGGCTGACTATGACCTTGCAAAGTCAAATAAAGTTTCTTTGATTCTAACTCAAAATTAACTCCTTCGTTTGAGAGCTTAGTTCTTATTGTTCACTAGTTATTATTGTTTACTTTTCAGTTTCTTTTTGTCGTTTTTTGTTAAAACATATTATTCTTTTGTTTCATTGTAACTTCAGCGGAACTAAACATGTATTCCAAATTATTATTCCTTATTTTTCACCCTTACAAAATCAACCATTCCTTGTTTTTAATGGATTAGTTTCGACCTTATATAATAAAAATAACAATTATCTATAAAAAGTTTACTTTAAAACCTCCATCCTCCTTTTGTGGATCGAAAATGCATAATCAGGTTTGTTTTTTAATAATATTTTTACAGCTGTTGAATGATGAATCAGCAATGGCTGAGATCATAGAGCAGGCCCCTTCTATTGGAGAGGACTGTGTGGCTCTATCGATTTTACATGAAGTGGAATTATTAGCTGCCTTAGGGGCTAATATACACACTATGAGAAGAGGTGCCAATGCTCATCCTGAGTTGCCAGCTGCTTTGAGACACCTAACACGTCTTGTACGATCTCGCAACAGTACAACATCTTCTACTGATAGTGGTAAAAAAACTTACTTCATTATAATTACAGTTTCAGTGCCTTTGATTACTTCCATACGCCTAAGAAGAAGTAGCCACGGAACGGTTGTAGGCTTTCACAACTTCAACGAGTAGACATATACTAAGTAGACAAACTATTTTACTTGCTTTAAAAATTATTGATTGACAAGATCACCAATTAACGGCAATTTGCTTTTTATTTGTCTCGACTTTGGTAATTCTCTAGCGAGTATGGGAATTTTGGAAGACTCGTCGGTTAAACGACTGTGATATAAAAGACATGACATATCTTAGAAAAGTTCAGAAATAAACAATATTGTACACCACAGAATTTTACAAGGAATACATCTAGTGAATATGTACAAAGGGTGGCCTTATCGCTAAA
The DNA here is from genome assembly GCA_963859945.1 of Euplagia quadripunctaria. NCBI lineage: Eukaryota > Metazoa > Arthropoda > Insecta > Lepidoptera > Erebidae > Euplagia > Euplagia quadripunctaria. Next base: position 10,185,827 of record OY982576.1, on the reverse strand, counting down.
AGCAATCTCTTACAGGCAACCTTCGGATGGACAAAGACGACAATAAATAAATGAAAGCATGGGTAGTTTTGGTGTGAAAAGTGCTGACATAGGAGATATTTTTATTTGTCTAAAAGGAACAACATATTTCTTAAATTGCAGAAGTGTTTTTGGTTGTTTTTTTTTACAACTCAGTTAACTAACAAGCACACGGCCCGTCTGATGATAAATCAGTAAAGCACCTATAAACAATCCAACTCTATCGGTTGGACGGCTCTTATTAAAACAAAACGTCCGGGTCCTCCCTCCTTTTGTCATTGACACGACTCTTCAAATAATAGGAATGCTCCCCATAAAAGGAAATTGCTGGGGACGGGACAAATACGGTCTCCTGGATGGTCACGAAGGAATCACTACTCCTTTTCGCTCTTTGAGTATAATTTATAGTGAAGTGATACTAGAAGTCGGTGTGGTGCCGGTTTGTTTGCTCCATAACACCACACAGACGCTTACTTCCTTTTATTCCCCGTTCCGCTATCATTTGTATACCTATATGTACAGTCGGGGTAAGAAAAGGTTCGTCACCTTAAAGTCGACATTTGCTTGCACCAAGGCAATTATCAGTCCTGACAAAGTTTCATTTCAAACGAAACAGAAATATCACATTGACGTTTGCAATAACAGGCTAATCAACTGACAGTGACAGATCAACTAATAAAGATATATGCAGTGAAATCTGTCAACGGGAAAACCCGGAAACTACGACTAATCCCGAAATGTCAATCAAGTGTCGTATTAAATTATTGACTTGTTTATTTTTGTACTGATTTTTTACAGAATTTAAATAAATGGTAGTCATTATGGTATAATTTATTTAAATAAAACTTAATCAAAAACGAGTATTCGCGTAACGCCATTCGCATCAATCACGGATTGCAATCACGTTGGCATTGACTACCTTTCCTCTAAAACCCTCCCAACCATTTCGGCAATTCTCTACGACAGCTGCCTCAGTTCTCTCGTTATTATTTATCCAACGCTGCACCATAAAACCCCATAGATTTTCTATGGGGTTTAGATCAGCTGATTTCGCAGGCTACTCACCACTACTTCAGGATGCTGATGGAACCAGTCGTTCACGATACGAGCTTTTTGAAAGGCTTTCGAAATTGGGGGCGTTGTCATGGAGATAATTAAAGTCTGCCAGTTCATTAGCTGGAAATACAGTACGAAAGCTTGGAAGCAAACTGTCCTCCAGCACCGTTACGTAACTTGTTGCGTTTGCCCTAGGTGGAAGGTCAATAAGCTCGCCTACTCCGTCAGCTGATATCCAACCCCAAATGTTGGCAGATATGCGTCCAGAATTATGATTTGGCAATAGAGACGTGGTCCTCCAAATACCTCGTTCTGTTTACTATCCGCGAGTTTATTCTCCCATGTTGGGATGATTGGAAGCTCTTTTCGTCACTAAAAATAGTGTGATACCAATCAAAATTTAAATATGTTCGGGCAAAATTTAAGCGTGTTGCTTTTTGGGCATTAGTTAAAGCCACTTTCATGGCAAGACGTTGGTGATGAAGTCGCATAGAGTGCAACGAATTTTTTATTACTCTCGGAGATACGTCAAATAATTCGGCGAAAGAATTAGTTTTCATGAAACCATTTTCTTCATATTGCCGACTCACAAAATTATTTTGCCCTTGGATAAGAGTCGGGTGGCGTCCAGATTGGTATGGACGTAATCCAGAACCTTACAGTGTCTCTCGTAATATTAAGATTTGAAGATATTTCGCTAATGTTATAGCCATCTTCATGATCTGCAATAATTGCAGCTCTTTCATGGATATCTAAATTCATAGGCATTATCAAATTTAATACGACGCAGAGTTTTATTGATCGCAAAAACTATTGACACTGACAAACCCTTACAATTAAATAGATCATATTTGATTGGAACTCTTTACAAAGTTGTTTATTTAAATGATGATGAAACTAGATATAGGTCAGAGGTGTTTATTATTTTGACCCTTGTTATCATATCAACTAAGTATAATTTTATATGCACTCATCTACTTAGTACTTTGATTTTATAAGGTACTAAGAGACTATGACTTTATAAAGGAATTAATTCAATAACTGACGAAGATTTTCATACCCCGACTGTACCTGTAAAATTAAAACTATAATTTTTTTGTCAAAATCTTAGAAACCAAGTAAATAAAAACTCAACATTGTTAATATACACATTCTGTAGGCTGGCCATGTATTAAAATAAATCACCTAGTTGTACCAATGTACATTACTTTGTATAGACAAACATCTAGGTCATGAAAATTTATAATTCTTTAAAAAAAAACCGACTTCAACAAAAAAAAAACTGTTCCATAAAAGACTTACATATGGTTTTCTCATGGATGCCATTGTCAGAACTGGACCAAATGGGACCACACGAGAAGCACCAGCTTTCAAATAAAAAATAATACAGAATTCAAGAACGAATCGAATCGTCGAATTGAGAACCTCCTTTTTTGAAGTCGGTTAAAAATATTCATACCTGAGCTCGTTATTCGTATTTATTAATATTTACTAGTTGTTACTTATACTTTTATCATTAGCTTTTAGGTGGGTATAAAACTTCGAGCCGTCAATCACAAGGAAAAGTTTCTGTATAATACTTCTCCACCATACTCTACCTGTAGCTAGTTGCAGAGAAATGTGCTAATTATTCTAATTTTGTTTTAGTCCCCACATCGGGCTTTGCTTATTCGTTAGAGGCGCTATCAGAAGATGAGGATGCAGATGAAGAAGAAACTGAAGAGGCTGAGAGGAATCCTATCACCCAGGAACAGTTTACTGCAGCTTTGCAGGTTAGTTCACAATCCCTTAGTAATACCACAGATAATACATGATAGTACCAGTACAGAAGATCGACTCAGCAAAATCATTTAAATATATAGCAGCCCTTGCTCCTTTTACCTCTTCTGCCGACGCGTAACGTTAGGGTTGTCATCTCTTAGAATAATAATAGTTAAGCCGAATATTTAACTACCAGTTATGTGCTTATTACTCTACTTTGTGAACAAATGACGTTTCAAATAAACCTAAGCTAATATATAGCATAGGTAATACTTACTTACCTATGTAGTTAGTAACTTAAATTAAAGAAAACTATTTTATTTCACAATGTCTGCATAGTTACTTTGACCTAAGAAAATAAAAATCGGTATACGTTAATGTGTATTGTGGATACAGAACTTGTAGGTACCTAACTATACCATAATAATAATAATTCATAATCTAACCACGTAAATACGGTAAACTTAAATTAGGATAACAAAATTCAATGTATGTTTGGTAGGTAGGTAGGTACCTACCTAATATTACCTATAAGTTGACGTGCATTTCTTTACCTTTCGCTCTCATTTATTTATCGCGATGCAATCTGCGTTTGCTTTTAATTTTAATAAAAGGTAAAGGTAATATCTTAAGATATCAAACGAATGACGCGACGCGCATGTATGAGTATTGAAAAGTGATGTACCGGATATCCGTATCCGCGGATATCCGAGGGAGGAAAAGGTCTGTATCCGTATATTACTTTTTAGCGGATTTTTTACGTTATATTTTATTACGCTTATGAAATTCTACATTTATTTTGCTAAAATTAAATATTGAATATCGAATGTAGTGAGTTACTAATATTATTGACAATTATAAGGTACTATTTGACTATCTTTATAACGAGATCAAACCCCAAACCTTTGTGATATGTGTGTTTAAATAATTATTAAAAAAACATGCGCAATGCAAGTTGAAACATATCGTGTTATTAGTCCTCAACGTCAACTGTCGTGTCAAGGTCACGCGTATAGACATCAACTGATAAAAAACTTCAGGTCCCGTTAAAAATGTATATCCGCTGATATATATACATTTTTAACGATTTGGCACATCACTAGTATCGAATAACAACCCGGCCGGCGCGTTTCTGCTTACTGAATAATTGGCACGACAAGTCGACCCCTCCACATACTTGTAGCTTCATACCTAAAGTGCGGAGTGGATCTTGGTTTTCACCAATAGACGAAGTGATTCATAAGGAAAGTTTATATTTGTCATAAACTGTTTGAAAACAACAGTTTCATAGCATCGAAAGGTCAATTTGTCAACATAACCTTAAATGTTTGCAATAGTGACAACACTTTTTAGGATTTTTCTTATCTTTACTATCATTTAAAAGATTTTACAATATGCGGGGTTATATTTCCATTGCTGTAATTACGTTCTTTGATTCGCCGGGGTAAATATCAGCGTTGTTTTAAAAAATATTTCGACCATGCGTCTATTTTAGAGAGGTTTCCGCTATCAAATTTAACAAAGTTAGTCTCCATTGTACTTTTTATAACTATTGCAGATAATTTCTTCCTTTTTGTCGTTAATAGAAAAAATACTTCAACAAGCAAACGACGTCACTTCACATTCAGTCAATCACGTGGTTAGTCCACGTGATTGAAAACGCACGGGATTGATGAAAATTTTATGGTTTCATTAAAGTGTTTTAATAAAAAACATAAACATTTTAAAATATTGTGTTCACAGCATTTAAAAATATATTTTTATTATAGTACAATCAATTATTAAATTTGTTTAGTACCTACATATATGTAAAAAAATAAACTATTTATTACTAATGTATTGTAGGCCGCTACAGACGCTATATCGTCGTCGAGTAGTCGCGGCGGCGCCGGCAGTCAAGACAGTCTATTGAGACTCTTGCAGTCAGCGGGTGAGTCAAGCAGAACTACCTCCTCGGCTACAGAGTCCGGTACACCGACTGGTCTTGGTAATTACAACTCCTTTTGAACGTTTTTTTTAAGTCTCTTTTTTCATTGTCCACTTATAAACTCACATCACATTGTTTGCGCTCAATATGGCGCCCACTCAACATACAGTACAAATAATTTTTTCACCGACTTTAAAAAAAAGAGGTTCTTTTTACGATTAAGTTGGCTAATTAGGCTCACTTGATGCTAAGGGGTACTACTAGTGCCTATAAACACTTGTAACAACAGTGGTGTATATCCTGTTGAACTCTGATAACCTTACTCACCTTCAGAAAAACACCACTACGCTAGTTTACTACTATCTAACTGTGATTTTCTCTAATTGTCACTAAGCTGAATTGTAGTCTAGGACGAGAATTCACATGTTATAATTGAGTAACTTTATTTAATATTCAACTACAATTATTTTAAACAAATTGTAACCAGTTATTAATATGTTCTTAATCTGAACTTCTTTTCGAAGCGCCTATACGATCCCTCATAACTCCTGAAATGTTCAGCGAAGCAATATCAGAGGCTATAAACAGAACATCCAGCAGTAGATATCCGGGTGGAACGCCAATGGAACAGAGTCATCCTGGTAATTTTTTTTCATCATTTCACAAATTATATTTTTTTTACATAAATTCAACATTAACCTTTCAGTCGTTAGTAGTGTCAGACAAACTATAAGAAATTATACAATTTTGTGGCTGCATGTATGTCGCAGTGGATTAATTGGTTAGCTCACCCATTGCCACCGCATCGAACGTTGGGGGTTCGATTCCCACATAGAAAAATTATATTAAATCCCACAATTTGAGTTGTTTCGAATCTAGATGTACTTTGTGTTAATTAACTGTATATTTGTTAAGCCCCGGACAGGAAATTTCATTGAGGAAAGAGTTAACCTTGCTTTTTTGTGGTTTTGAAAGCCATTGTTGAGAACGTAGCATTTGGGTCCTAGAAGGGATTCAAAAATATTAAAAACAAAATTCTGCTGCCTACTATAGATCTCATAAGTAAATTCTTTATCCCTTAGGTTCTATTGTATAGTTATAGACAAGAAACCTAAAGGTACAAAGCCTGAACTAAGGATGAACCTAAATTATCTAGTTCTCATAATGATAACACGTCGCAAAACGAACACATAGAATATCAACTTCGCATAATTGTCTTGTCTCAAAACAGCCTAGACCACACTTGTCAGGTGTGGATCGGTGAATGGCGGATGCTGAAGAATACTTAAAATTTGTATTTTCTGTAGTTTAATCTTTTATTTATATCGATACCTCCCACGTAAGTTGTTGTATCCCCATAAACTGCAACTTTACAGTAGATCGGTTCAAAGGTATAAATTGAAATAAAATCGTCATTCTTTCATTATTTTTTCTGAGATTTGGTATAAGTATGTATAGTATACATATATCAAAATCCACAAAAAAAAAAATCACAAACGCTATGATGTAACGCCTCAGTGCTTGCACCTAGGGCTGACCTTAACTGTTTAGCAAGGCGTTAGAACTAAGGAAAGTGTCTTGCTAATTTTGTCAAACTTTAAGGATGTCTGGCGGAAGGTTGCCACCGTCACATCATTTATTGCCAGACACTGTCAATAAATGATGTGACTTCTCATATCACTCTGAAGATAATACCTATAAAACAATTACGACTTTATACTGCGACGAAAGTAGGTCTACATTTTTGGCATCTTTGGTGCCTCAGCTGCCAAAGCTACCATGGTCCAAACTTCATACTTGGCTACCGATCCTACCTCGGTTGGGCATTTATACTGAAAATCTTTCAGCTTTTATAAAATGATGCAGGTCTGGCGATCGCAGCTCTTGCTCTAAAATGTATGTACATATTTACAAAATAAGTACCTAAGTATGCTTATTCGTGTTCTTGAATAATAACCAGTACCATTTTAAATAGTTAAAAGGTCAGGTCAGGTTTGTAGAGGTCGGCGGCGTCCGCGTGTGCCTGGACGGCGCCTAATTGAGAGATTTTACCCGGAGGTGGTACCCTATCTTTTGCGTGTAGGCGCTAAGAGGAGTCCGGATGTCTTAATAAAAGCTGTTCCCGGATCCCTTCTATTTTAGGCGCAGTACGGCACACCGTGTGGTTTTAGTCGGTTCGCCCCACCGACAACCCCGTTGGGGTGACGGCTTGAGGGGGTTTCCACACGCACAAACAAAAAAAGTTTGTTGAGGTCAGTGATTCTCTCCTACTAGATTATTTCAAATTACCAAACAAACTTGTGGGCTGTTGATAATGGTGTCCACCAAAATAAATTTTAAGAGATACTGAAAAACAACTCTCTAAAACACTTAACTATTTTTTTTTAATCATTTATTTAAATTCAGGCTCGTGGCTAAATGGTAACCGACTAGATTACCACATTACAAGTTTAAGTAATACTAGCCAGGTCAGTCTTAGGATGGGTGACCATTCTTAACTCATTGAGATCCCTCCGTGCCTCGAACACGTAAAGCCGTCGGTCCCGGTTGTTTTACGAACATCTTTGGTATTCGTTACGGCAGTGGCGGATTTAACAGCAGGCTGAGTAGGCTGGAGCCTAGGGCGGTAAATTTGGGGCCTACATTATTTTTTATGTATTTTCCTGGGGTATCGAATTAGATAGACCGACCGGTAGGGTCGGCAAAATTTTAATAGCCTACTGGCGGCAAATATGTAATTCCGCCGCTGCGTTACGGGTAGTTAGTTGTGGAAGGCTGATGGCAGTCGCTTCACGTAAAATATCGAAGCTCGGCCGTTTCGTAGTTAGACTGAAAGCTGACCTTAACTTAGTTGTGAAAAGGCTCGGAGGATGATTAACATATTTTAATACGCAAGTAACAAAAATAAAATTCAACTATTACATTATGACAAAAGTAGAATTACAATTTATGAAACGTTAAGAGTGTCTAGCGGGGGATGCCGTAATAGTGTCTGGCAATGAATGACGTCATTTCTTATATTATTATTAGATAATATAAAAAATCTTACGCTTAATACTTTGATGAAAGTACATGTCAATTTTATGCACCTTTGCTGCTTATAGCTGACAAAGTCACCATGATCCAAACTTCATACTCGCCGACCGGTCTTACCTTTATTGGGCACATGAGCAAAAAACCTTTCAGCGTTTATAAAATGACGAAGCTCCGGCGATTCTCGTGATCCCTTCTTGCTTAGTATAGATCATAAGGAGAGGTGGAATAGCCTTAGGTATACACAATATCAAAAACAAACAATACTATGAGACTGTCTTTTGAATAGTTATTTCCGAATCTAAATCCGTTAAAGGTACAAACGTACATTTAGTATATTTTTTTAACACTAGGATATAAAACAAACAGCAAAACAAATAGCAGAGACCAACACCGACACGTTAGTGCCTTAATTTAGTTCTAAATTCCTAAACTAGATGACATCTCAATATATTGTTCCTTCTCTAGCAACACAGGAACTAGCCAGAATTGCCGCTAACATCGCAGAAAGAGATCGATTGGCCATGTCCGTCGCTGGGTCTCCACCGAGCTCTCGTGATGAGCAGCGGAGCCCCGAGAACCTATCACGGCCCAATGTGAATCCCGACATTGATAGGACCGAAGGTCGTTAAGTCCTTTTATGGACTTACTGAGCACACCTCATTATTGCTCCTAGATCAATGGATGTATCTTCTGCATGAGCCTAATCTTTCAAAGCACGGGCATGTTAGACTTCATTGTGTACATACATTTGTTTTTTCATTTTATCTTCTTGTGATTCTTTTATTTTTAGTAACGCTTCGTATTTCTTTTATTATGTGTCGCAATATACGCATTTACTTTCTTTTTCCATGTAATTTTAGTCACTATAGTAGGTAAATCGCGAATTCTTGTACCCAAAATAAATAATATCAAAAAAAAAAACAATCAACTCAAAAATGCCTTGATCAGTTTTTATGGTTATAAGTAATTGTCTTAGAACTCTTTGAGAGAGTATTCCTAGTCAATGAGTTCAATTTGTCTGTATTTTTCCGTACAAACTGATAATATTTTTTGGTCGACACAAAGGTCCCGATGCCAAAATCCAAAGTCCCGGTTTTTCTAATAAGAATGTGGACAATTATAGAATATTATTAAATTATATTATACTAGTATCGCCTTGTGATAATGTTGATTATGATGAATTATTAAAATCCCTTAAAGCACGAAGTTGATTATTTCATTTGGCTAAGATTTATATAATTTTACAGATTTTGAAATGACGTAGTCGACGTTTACCAGTCAGTCAACAGTTCTGGTTCTCGTATATTGAATTCCTACCTTTTATCAGCTTTAAATGTTTCAGTACTTACAGCTGCCCATAAACACTGTAACATGTAGAGCCACTAGGGCAAATGTTGTTTTATAGAACTTAGCACCACACGCAAATTCAATTATAGATATATTATGTATTATCATGCCTTTATCAAAATCAAAGATCATTATATAGGCCAGCAGAGTAAACAGTAAAAGACAGGTACTATGAAAATAAAGTATAAAACTTAGTTTTATTTTACAGCGTCATCATCTCAAAGTCCGGTGGCAAGAGAAAATAGCGAAGATTTCTCAACACAAATACAATTCATGCACGAAATGGGCTTACTGGACGACGCGCTCAACATGCGCGCACTCATTATTTGCGCAGGTAGGCAGAAATATAAAGTATTGTTATCTACAGCTGTATCAACATTTGTAAGTACGTAATACTACTAAGTAATTGAAATGTAGGTGAAACAGAACGATTTTGATACAATAGAACGATAACTTCGACTTTTTAACCGTGGAAACGTCTAATTCTCAGAATCGTAAGAAACCTCGATCGGAACAAACACGCTTTGAGTTCTAAATAACCAAATATACGGTGATGGCTAAAACATTTGTTCATAGGGTTTCCAAAATGAGACCATACTAGAATGACGCAGTCTTTTGGGGTATAAGAATTGAACATTTAACGTACCTACTGGTATCAAAACGGTTAGGAAATAGTAAGTTTCAAAACCGGGAATAAGGCATTTAGGACATAAAACGTACCATTACGTATAGTCAGAATCATAGTCATACAAACATGCATAGGTAGTCAAATTACCCCAAGAACAAAAATTCAATTAAGTACCTACATACGAGGGGCGATCAAAAAGTAATGATAATGAGTATAATAAAACAACGATTCTAGTTTAAATTTAATTTATTTTTCTACATAGTCTCCTAACAAGTCGATACATTTAGTCCAACGTTTCTCTAAGCCTAAAATACCCTTTAAAAAAAAATCTTTATCTTGGCTCTCCCAAAATGCCTCTACAGCAGCCATAACCTCGCTATCATCCTCAAATTTCTTGCCCCTGAGGTGTTCCTTGAGCCGAGGAAACAAATAAAAGTCGCTGGGGGCTAAATCTGGAGAATAGGGTGGGTGTTCGACCAGTTCGAAGCCTGCTTCTCGAATGGCAGCCGTCGCAACTTCGGCTTTGTGTGCAGGTGCGTTGTCCTGATGAAACAGGACTTTCGCTCGGAGTTTGCCCCGTCTTTTTTCCTTTATGGCTTCTCGCAGTCGTCTTATTTGATCAGCGTAGTAGGAGCCCGTTATAGTAGCTCCCTTTTCCAGGTAATCAACCATTATGATTCCCTCAGCATCCCAAAAAACGGACGCCATAACCTTGCCCGCCGAGCTCGAGACTTTGAACTTCTTCGGCGTCGGTGAGGATGGCCTTTTCCAAGTCATCGATTGTTGTTTGGTCTCAGGATCAAAATGATGGATCCATGTTTCGTCCATGGTCACAAATCGAGACAAAAAATTTTCTTGGTCAGCCTGGAACTTTGCAAGATTGGCTCTTGAAATGTCAACTCGCTTTTTCTTTTGTTCGTCCGTTAACATTCTCGGTACCCAACGCGCGGAGACCTTCTTCATATTCATTTTGCCGGTCAAAATGCTTTGGATGCTGCCATATGAGATCCCTGTGACCTCAGCTAAATGTCTGATGGTTACTCTTCGGTCTGCTAATACGATATCTTCGACTTTTTTCACGATTTCCTCAGTGAGGGACGAGGTTGGGCGTCCCTCGCGATGTTCATCTTCTGTGGATGTTCTACCCAGCTTAAACTCTTTGCACCACCGTGCCACCGTAGAATATGGAGGAGCAGAGTCCCCCAGTGTCTCCACCAAATCAGCGTGTATCTCTTTGGTAGACATTTTTTTCAAACAGAGGTACTTGATGACGCATCTCACTTCGTGTTTCTCCATTTTCGTGTTGTCGCTCCGACTGCTGGTATTCAAATGAATGTAGCTACTCCAAATGATGTCCTATTTATACAATTTTTTAGGTGGGAAGTAGTGAAGGACCGAAGAAGTGAAAACAATTTTTTTTGGATTTTTATCTTTATTAGAAATACCCGTTTATCATTACTTTTTGATCACCCCTCGTATATGTTTACTATCACAATAAGCAAATTGTTATAAACAGTGTCAATATTATGATAGCAACCAAGTTTTCAATAATATATTGTCTCTCACTGTTCATTTTTAGGGTTCCGTACCTCGAAAGGGAAAAACGGAACCCTGTCCGTCCGTCTGTGGATCTGTCTGTCTGTCAAGACCTCTTTTTCTTTTTTTACTTTTTCTCACGAACGCGTCAAGCTGGAATTTATATCAAATACTCAAGTCTACTGTCCCTTGGAGCTGTGAAAAAATCAAACTTCTAAGCCAACGCAATCAAAAGATACAGTCGTTTATGCCGCAAATTTCCGAAAATTTTCGAATTATTGTAACGAGAAATTCTTACTTTATCTTACCTGTTCTACTATTTTATCTATCCCTTTCATTTTATTAATTTTCATTTTAATTCAAATTATTTGAATTGAGCATATCAAAAGAATAAAATTTCTAACGAATAAATACGTACACGTTTTTACAAAGGCTGAATTCGAATACATATGTATGTATTCAGGTCTTTTGAACTTAAACAATATAACGTAAGAACTCAAAAAGTCGCTTGCTAAAAGCTTGTTTAAAAAAAAAAACTTATTTTTTCTGTGACGCTTCGGCCATTGTTTATTAAAGAATGGAATAATATTCCTTTGAATATCACTGATAATGAAACACGTTGTCTTCAGAAACATGATAATTTTCTTTTAAAATTGTTGATAGTGCTACAAGTGTTTTCCTCCTTCAATATAGAAGAAAGTTTTACCACAAAATAAGTGCAATACAGACAAAACGCCCCATTATTAAATATTAATTATAATTGTATAATAAATATTTTAATATAAAAACACACCGCAAACTAGTCAAATAATTTTTTTTTCTAACTAGTCAAATAGGTTTTCCGTTTCCTGACTTTTATCACATTTTTCGCAATAACTTTGGAAACCGCACATATCCGCAGCTAATTTTTATAAACATCAAATGTAAAGCACCGGGAGACATCGGTAACTGTGAAAAGTCTCGGTGAAGTAACAAAACTGCCTTTTTTTAATGTATTAAATCTATTAGACCTGAATGGAGAATTCATAAGAACCATAAACTATGTAAAATGACTACATTATAGTAAAATTCAACTAATAAACTTAAAAAAGTGTGCCAGTAACGACATTAGTAAAAACGATTTTTGATATGCCATTGTTTTGAGCCCCTGTTGGTGAATTAAGCGTCTAGCGTCGAGTAGTGGTGATATTTTTAAATCTGGTTTACTTGTCGGTAGGTATTGAGATAAGGAATTCGATGGTATGCATAACTCTTTTGAGTTCATTGACAGTAAATCCAATATAATCAATTTCATGATTTCTTAACGTTAAACACATATAATAAAATTTAAAACAGGTATTACGTTCTACCTTTTATTATCTATACATTAGTATTTGCTCGAAGGTCGAAGTCTCTCTACATTACCTATACTAATGTATAAAGTTTTCGTTCCAATAACACCAAAAACGTTTTACTCAAATATAAACCTTAGTAGCAAGAACTAAAGTATAATAAGTATTTTATTAGATGCATAGAAACAATTGCATTGTCAGATAACATAATATTGAAAACTTGGTTGCTAAGATAACATTCACTGCTCGGAATGCTTAAAACAATTTCCATATTGTGGTAGTAAACATATAATTGATTTGTTTTTAACCGACGAAAAAAAGGAAGTTCTCAATTCGACCGTATGTATATATTTATTTTATGTATGTTCAGCCCTCACTCCGTTAGTTATGAACCAATTTTGACGATTCTTTTTTGTTAGATAGGGTATACCTCAACGGTGGTCCCATGTCAAGGAAGTCAGCATCCGATGATGGGATCCTAAAAAAATTGAGAGAAACCCTCGAAAATTGTAGGAACGAATAATGTTTCTGTTTACTTTTCATAACTTAATCAGGTATTGCATTTAGGAATCATCACATCATGAAGCTGAGCTGATGATGGAAACCATACCTTTCCTAAACTGTAGTTTTAGTGACAGAAACCACTTAAAATGCTTTAAAGAAAAAGACATTTGATAGCGTTTTAAAGTATTTAGTACCTATTAAATATATTAAAAGATAGTAGTTGTCAGAGTAACAAAATATGACGCAAGCCACAAAAAAAAATCATAAAAATAATGAACTAAAAAGCACAAAATAAACCTTTTAAGTCTTGAGTATTGAGCTTATGAGTTTAACTATTTTTGTGTCGGCGCCAAACAACAAACTGATTAATTATCTAAATTTTGTTTAGATAATTAATCAGTTAAACTGCTTTTTAGTTCTTTTCGTCGGTTTAATTCTTTTTCTTCATCTAAAGCTGACTATGTTTCGATTGCACACCTTGTTTTTAACCTTTAGGGCCATCTCATCCACTCTAACAGAATGTCCACTGTATCAAAATGTCTACTGTATCAAAATGCCCACTCCAAAATGTCTACTATAACAAAATGACCACTGTATCAAAATGTCTACTATAACAAAATAAAACAATTTGGTTAAAAAAATGTCTTTGCTAAATGCAACAGATTTATTATCCTTATATCATAAACAGGTAATCAACTTAGTAGGTCTGTATACAACAACACTGACTAATAAATGTAATTTTTTAATTAGCAAGTTTGAAATATACACGGTGCCCAGTGGACAATTTGATACATTAGACATTTTGATATGGTGGACATTCTGATATAGTAGACGAGATGGCCCTAAATAGTTTTTAAAATGGGGGAGATTCTATGTTCGGCTGTATGTACTTTTTTGTTTATAATATTCATTTGGCCCAATTTACGATTGGATCTTTCAAATGTTTTAGTAATTACTGTTCTGTTTAATAACACAAAATGTATTTTTCAGGTGATGTGAATGCGGCAATTGATTTAGTTTTTAGTGGAGCCATCGGTGACGAATAACTGGTTTTAAAAGACCATTTAATTGACATGCTCAGAACTCAAACTCAATCTTATATCAAAGCTAGCTAGATATGTATAATATATATCAGTGTGAAACCATTCATGTCTTACAAGAAAAGTCTGGATAGGGTCATTTCTAATAAATAGGTGTTTGAAGTTGATGCAATACTACGATTATAATGGTGTATTGTGATAATGCAATAAACATTAAAACATCAATTGTTTTTCATTAATTTATTAACTAATTTGTAATTTTAACACTTGCTAATTTAGAAAATACTGTATTTTATCACGAGTTGCAGAATCCATAATGGCGAATAATATATGTACTACAAACTGCATATTAAAAGATAATTAAAAGAAATGCAAGCACTGATGATATCGAAGCTAATTTCAAGAAATTATTGGAAAGTCAGGAAAAGATATTAACAGACAATTATTTAATCTTGGCTAAAGAGTTTCTGAGAAAATTAGTTTTATCAGATCAAATACTAGATAATTCTAAGGAAGGCAATAGTTGACAGGCTATAAATTTGACAATAGATAGTAAGTGTTAAGCACCAGTAAAGGTTCTATTTATTCTTTTCCTATAACATCAACTCTAAACCATGTGCAAATAATTCAGTTTGAAAACGTTTCTACTTGTTTCCAGTTGTGACCATTTTGTTTGTGATGAAAATCTATTAAGTAGCCCTATCGCTAATCTTTAATCTAATATCAAAGAAAAAGTCATTTAACCACATAATGGCCAATATACTAGATGACGAAACAAGTAGGTGTCGACATTTTTTGCACTAAGCTCGCACTAGATGACCTATTAATATAGTTTAAGGTGCAATATTCTTATGTCATTTCTTCATTTTGAAATTCATATTACGTTTGGAAAGCTTTTTATAAGTACTGTTATCACTCTTTGCGCGGCATTGTTCACGTTTTTGCATACGCCTAAAATACCAGCCGGCATTATTAGGACTTGTCTCACCAAATAGCTCATGTTCAAGCCTCTTTCGAGCCTCAGTTCGAAGAGCAGCCCTTTTCTCATACCAATTGATATCTTCACTCTTACTATTTTTCCCAGCTGCTTTTTCGAGTTTTTTGTTGTGGAAATCTTTAGGTTTATTACTTAAATTTATTTTTTGAGAACTATCTGCTCCTGACAACTGCTTAATATAATGTATGTTTTCAATTTCTTGACCCACTTTATGTCCATCAAGTTTCTTGAGAGTATTCTCGTTTTCTTGGAATGAGGTAATCGAAAAATCTTCATAGTCTTTCATGTAACCACCTTTCATTTCCCATTGTTCATATTTGTTTCTCCTTTTTTGCTTCTTGTGTAGTTTTTGTCTATCACGTTTTTTTCGTTCTTGTTTGTGCTTTTGTCCAATATATCTGTCATCTTTTTTAAATTCTTCTTCACTAAAATTTACATCAATAAACACTATATCATTATCTTTTTTAACTTTTTTTTTAATAATATGTTTGTTCTCTTTGCCAAGTGCTGCATTAATATCTCTCTTCTGAACTATGTGGGGTTGCTGATCAGATTTTAATGAATCTGCATAAGTTATCTTTTTTACTGCTGGTGTATCACTGTTATTAGTGTCCAATTCTATTTGAATCAGCTGTTTCGCTTCAGGACTAATAATTTGAAATGTAGGTTGATTATTATCTATGTCAGGTTCTATTTTTGTGCTTTCATCTTGCAAAACCTTTTGTTCCTCAGTTATGCTACTCAAGGGACTTTTTATAATTTTTTTAATCGTTTTCTCTTCATGTTTCATTCTTTTTGCAATTTCATCATCTAGCCAGCTTCTATTTTGTTGATAAATTTGCGTCAATTTATCAACATCTCTTACAAACTCCTTTTCATAGTCTGGCTGAAGCAAATGATTATTTAATTTTTTTTCAATATTTTTATTAATCTCACTATCAATGCATTTTGTGATTTTATCTGTATTTTTAATATGAAGTGGTTCTTCATATACTTTTTTGCATCTCTGTTGCTTATATGGAGTTTTTTCAACTGTGTGAAGTTTCTTCTGTTGCATTTGTAAAGTACTGCTTACAAGGGTAAGTTCTTTTAGCTTGTTTCTTAAATATGTATTTTCCTCTTGTAGTTTATAAAGATTTGATAGAATTTTGTTGATTGATGGTGAAGTATGCATTGAACACTCATTTCTTGCACCCCACATGTGACCTATAGCCACACCAGCAGCTGTGATGACACTACCCAACATAATAATGTTTAGGACTGTGCTAAGTCTCTTGTTTCTTCTATGAACATAAGTTTTATGTTTTCCTGCATTATGTCCAAGAAAATCATCCTCACTTCTTAAGACTTCCTCCTGATTATTACTATTGGGGGGCAGAGAGTTAAATGAAATAAATTGTGGACATGGCAGTTCTGCTGGACGGTTCTCTTCCGTAACATATTTGTCAAGGATCATCTCACATTGAGCCGATGTATCCGGTTCACTGTCACTGATGATAGATATCCCATCTGTGTCTTCATCTTTATCTACATTAGGGTCAGTTGTTTCCCTGCATAAGAAAGGAAATTCAATAATTGTTATTTTAATACTTGAGTGGAAAATACCACACTATTTCTTTACTTAATCAATTTGTCATACATTAAGCCAGAGTACTGCCAGAGTTTTTATACGTGCCAGCTCTGGACGGTTTACACGAAGAGGTCTTTGGATGGCATTCGGGTACAGTACAACAACATATATAGACACCTGATGGGTTTGGCACCATATTGCAGCGCCTCAAGAATGTTCACAGAGGCACGACTGAACTCGTTCAATGCCATCCAAAGATGTCGAATCGCTGCGTTCATGGCCCGAGTTGTTACGTGTAATAACAGTATAATCCAGGAACTGGCTGACAGATTGTGTAGTAGTTCAATGTATAAAAAATGGTTAAAGATAGCTGCATAAGTAAGATGCTAGTAGTATTAGAATAATATAAATTAGGAATAAGTTTAGTTTAGAAACAAATATGGAAACTATTCTGAATTAAAGATATATTATTATTATTCTCTTTATTAACATTTAAATACATATAAATTACATTTTTAAATACATTATTATATAAAAAAAAATATATTTAAAAATATAAAAAATAGTGTCCCACCGGTATCGGGTACAGGGACCAAGCTACCGGTGGTTAGGGTTCCAGAGACAGAAACCTCCTCACTATGCGTGCCGTGTCGAGAAGGACTGCCTTCTGCATTAGGCTCTTGATCCAGCTGCCTAACGTGAGCCTCTGAAGGTGTTGGTCGAGGCTCTTAGCAATTAACCCATGGGCCGAAATGACTATCGGCACAATGATTGCTGAATCCACATCCCACATGTCGACAATCTCGTGAGATAAGTCCAAATATTTTATTTCTTTCTGTTTTTCAGCCTTCAAGAGATTGTCGTCATGGGGAATGGTGATGTCAACAATCATTGCTCGGCGCTCTAATCGGTCTATCACCACTATATCAGGCTTATTGGCAACAATAGTCCTGTCAGTGATGATAGACCGATCCCAGTACAATGTTGCACGACCATTTTCAAGAACTGGGTCGGGCACATACGTGTAGTACGGTAACTCGACAGTCACAAGGTTATATTTAAGAGCAAGTTGCTGATGGACTATCCTGGCCACTTGGTTATGTCTATGCAAGTACTCACCGTTGGCAAGACGAGAACAACCGGAAATTATATGCCTGAGGGTTTCTCCGGGACGATGACATGCCCGACAAATGTCAATCGTGCCGTCCTTCAGGATATATTTTCGATAGTTATTCGTCATAACAACTTCATCTGTAATTGCACAGACAAACCCTTCTGTTTCTCCGAAGAGATCACCAAACCGTAGCCAGGACACAGATGCTAATAAATCGACATCGGGCCCATTTAAGGCCCGATAAAAACGTCCATGCAGCTCTTTGCCCTTCCATATCTCCTTACGATCAGTAATATTAAGTACTGCAGGTTTGCGCCAGTTCTCTTTTCCTAGAGCAAGTGGGGTGAGTCCGTTGTCAACTGCCACCACATCCCGATGCACATCCACGTTAACGGAGAGGAAGTAATCTCTAAGATTGCATACCTCGCGATTATGGAGGGTCTTGGCATTTAAAAAACCACGACCCCCACATTTCCGCGGGATATACAATCTCATTACCGACGATCGTGGATGGTGCATTCGGTACGCGGTAAGCAATGTACGAACTCTTCTATCCAGGGCATCTAGTTCAGTCTGAGTCCATCTAAGTATTCCAAAGGAGTAGATTAGGACTGGCATGACCCAATCATTATAGGCCCGCACCTTATTACCGCCTGACAAAAGACTTTTCAATACTTTTTTCAGGCGGCTAAAGAAGCGTTCCTGTAACGATTGCTTCATAATCAATTCATTTACACCTAACGCCTGTGACATACCTAGATACTTGTAAGTTTCGTTGGCGGAAAGACATCTAAGGTGTGTGGAATCTGTGAGTTCCATCCCATCAGATTCCACAATCCTGCCTCTTTTAACATGCATGACTGCACATTTATCCACACCAAATTCCATCCTGATATCTTTACTAAAGGTTTCAGTTGCCTCTAGTAATCTTATCAATTGGAAATTGCTGCAGGCAAACAGTTTCAAATCATCCATGAAAAGGAGGTGGGATATAACCTGACCTCCTCTCCGCAAACGATAGCCTAGCCCTGAACTCTCCAGCAAAGTACTGAGAGGATTCAAAGCTAAACAGAACCACAAGGGGCTCAAACTGTCACCCTGAAATATACCCCGCTTGATCTTTATATGCTCGCCGTCACCGACAGGCCGCCGACATCCTGGATAGCAGAGGACCGTTCTCCATTGCCGCATACATGCCTTCAAGAAAGTGCATAGAGTCGTATCAATCTTGTACAACTCCATCACTCTCAAGAGCCACGTATGCGGCACAGAGTCATAGGCTTTCTTATAATCTATCCAACATGTCGCCAAATCCTTTCGGTTACGGCGAACTTGTTGATTATTATTATTATTCTCTTTATTAACATCTATAAAACATATAAATTACATTTTTAAATACATTATTATAAAATAAAAAATATATTTAAAAATATAAAAAATAGTGTCCCACCGGTATCGAGTACAGGGACCAAGCTATCGGTGGTTAGGGTTCCAGAGATAGAAACCTCCTCACAATACGTGCCGTGTCAAGAATGACTGCCTTCTGCATTAGGCCCTTAATCCAGCTGCCTAACGTGAGCCTCTGAAGGTGTTGATCGAGGCTCTTTGCAATCAACCCATGGGCTGATATGACTATCGGCACAATGATTGCCGAATCCACATCCCACATGTCGACCACCTCATGGGCCAAATCCAAATACTTCATTTGTTTTTCTTTTTCAGCCCTTAAGAGATTGTCGTCATGGGGAATGGTGATATCTACAATCATTGCTCGGCGCTCTAAACGGTCTATTACCACTATATCAGGTTTATTGGCAACAATAGTCCTGTCAGTGATAATAGACCGATCCCAGTACAATGTTACACGACCATTTTCAAGAACTGGGTCGGGCACATATCTGTAGTACGGTAATTCCATAGTCACAAGGTTATATTTAAGAGCAAGTTGCTGATGGACTATCCTGGCCACTTGGTTATGTCTGTGCAAGTACTCGCCGTTGGCAAGACGAGAACAACCGGAAATTATATGCCTGAGGCTTTCTCCGGGACGATGACATGCCCGACAAATGTCAATCGTGCCATCCTTCAGGATATGTTTCCGATAGTTGTTCGTCATAACAACTTCATCAGTAATTGCACAGATAAAACCTTCAGTTTCTCCAAAGAGGTCACCGAAACGTAGCCAGGACACAGATGATAATAGATCTACTTCGGGCCCATTTAAGGCCCGATAAAAACGTCCATGCAGCTCTTTGCTCTTCCATACTTCCCTGCGATCTGTAATATTGAGTACTGCAGGTTTGCGCCAGTTCTCTCTACCTAAAGCAAGCGGGGTGAGTCCGTTGTCAACTGCCACAACATCCCGATGCACCTCCACGTTAACAGAGAGGAAGTAATCTCTGAGATTGCATACCTCGCGGTTATGTAGTGTCTTGGCATTTAAAAAACCACGACCCCCACATTTCCGCGGGATATACAATCTCATTACCGATGAACGTGGATGGTGCATTCGGTACGCGGTTAGCAATGTACGGACTCTTCTATCCAGGGCATCAAGTTCCGTCTGAGTCCATCTAAGTATGCCAAAGGAGTAGGTTAGGACTGGTATGACCCAATCATTATAGGCCCGCACCTTATTACCGCCTGACAAAAGACTTTTTAATACTTTTTTCAGGCGGCCAAAGAAGCGTTCCTGTAACGATTGCTTCATAGTCAATTCCTTTAAACCTAACGCCTGTGACATTCCTAGATACTTGTAAGTTTCGTTTGCGGAAAGACGTCTAAGGTGTGTAGAATCTGAGAGTTCCATGCCTTCAGATTCCACAATCTTGCCTCTTTTTACATGCATGACTGCACATTTATCCACACCAAATTCCATCCTGATACATTTACTAAAGTTTTCAGTTACCTCTAGTAATTTTATCAGTTGGAAATTGCTGCAGGCAAAGAGTTTCAAATCATCCATGAAAAGGAGGTGGGATATAACCTGACCTCCTCTCCGCAAACGATAGCCTAGTCCTGAACCCTCCAACATAGTGCTGAGAGGATTCAAAGCCAGGCAGAACCACAAGGGACTCAAACTGTCACCCTGAAATATACCCCGCTTGATCTTTATATACTCGCCGTCACCCTGAGATTGTCGACATCCTGGATAGCAAAGAACTGTTCTCCATTGCTGCATACATGCCTCCAAGAAAGTGCATAGAGTTGTATCAATCTTATACAACTCCATCACCTTCAGGAGCCACGTATGCGGCACAGAGTCATAGGCTTTCTTATAGTCTATCCAACATGTCGCCAGATCTTTTCGGTTACGGCGAACTTGTTGGTTAATGGTCGTGTCAATAATAAGGAGCTCTTTAGTGCCACGGGCCCCACTTCTACATCCATTCTGAGAGTAAGACATAACAGAGTTGTTGGTAACATGAGATGCTATCTTCACTCTCAGAATGGACGTCAGTAATTTATATACTGTTGGTAGACAGGTGATGGGTCTGTAGTTTTTGGGATCCGTGGCACAACCAGATTTATAGAGCAGGTGAGTCACGCCTGTGGTCATAAAAGTTGGAAGCGAACCCGATTCCAAGCATGATTGAAATTGAGATGCCAAACAAACATGTATTATTATTATTATTATTATTAACCATAGCCAGTAAAGGGCAAGTATTCTTATCAATATTTACAAACTTGAAATATCAACAAGCTCATAGCAATTTTTTAACTATAATAAATAAGTATATTAAATGTGTTCAACTGTTAAGTTCTTTATGTTCATTATATTATTATCATTACAACAATGTTCCTTAATTCTTTCTTATCATTGAAAACACAATTGTATACATTAATAATGCTACATATTGCAAACACATTTTAAAACCTTCAACTGTGCATAGTTTTCAATTACCAAATAGTAATACTTTGTAGCAATTTTACTTATTTGAAATGTCAATTATCCTTGGAATCAAAAATATTGAATCACCCGGTATTTAAAGGATAAATAAGCTGACATGTCAAATCAAAGACTAGCAGAACATAAATTTAGGATTGAAATTTTAATGGTTACTTACTGCTGGAGTATCTGATTATTTTCGACAAAATCTGGCGCGTCATCTCCATAGGCAGGACTGTTTTCAAGAATTGTCCAACTATCTCCAGAATCTGAATCGCTGTGGTCCAGGGTAGACCCGTCCATTTAAATATCTTTAACAAAGTTCGTTCGTTAGTACATATCAAGGACGCTCGCAGACGCAGTAGAGAAATGGTAACCGTCCCCTCGCCAAACAAGTTAGTGTGGTATAAAGATATGCGCATTAAAAATACCGTACCTCAGTGCACGCTCCAAACAATAAATTTGTGAATCGAATAATGCTTGGAACGGACCAGATACACTGAAATTTATTATTTTTCGAAAACTAGTATTTTTGTGACATGTTTTATATTTTGTTTTTATAAAAATACAATGTCAACGTCAGAGAGACGACTATGTTTTGTTTTGAATTGAAGTTTGAACTATACTGAAGTTGGCAACAAACAGAAAGTCTGACACATTGTAAAATGTTGCCATACTCATAGAAAGATCAGCGTGGTCACGAACGCAGCAAAAAATATTTAAAAAACGACTTCTCCCCGCCAACTGAAAGGTAATTTATTATTTTATTTAAAAAAAAAAATTAGGTCGAACAAAAAAAAAATTTAATCAAACAATGATAAACAGTTAACGAACAGTTGAAATAGCAAAAAAATGTAAAAAAACGTCTATCCCCGCCAACTTGAGAGTAATTTTATTTTTAAAAGAAAACTAAGGTTGCACAAATAAAAATTTTAAGCGAACAATGAAGAACAGTTAAGGGACAGTTGAAAGAGCAAAAAAAATGTAAAAAAACAATTTCTCCCCGCCAACTTAAGTCAGCCCTAAATTGACGTCACACCTTGCAGTGCTCTCAGTGTATATCGGAACACACCTAATGGTGCGTTTACACACTCGCGTTCAAACCGACATTCAACGACATTTTTTTTTTTTAATCTTTATTTATTTAGAGGTTAGAGGCTTTTATTACAGAGTAATATGTTAGCCCCATCGTGGCTTATTCTAAGATGATACTATGTTATGATAGGAGACAAAGGAAGTCGTTGTTGTGCATATATCTCAAATAGATCTAACGCCGCATTTGTAGTAGGGTTACTCAGAATATTAATGAAAAGTCCTACATCGTACACATTAAGATTATATTTGAACATCAACGAGTTCCTTTGGCGCCGGTATTTGACACAATCTATCAGTAAGTGTTGGACATCGTCAAGGACTCCGCAAGTATCACAATCGGGCATATAAACTTTTTTCATGAGATGTCCAAGCTTTCTAGATGGATAGTGGCCTGAGCGCAGCCTATGCGCTATAACAATCATATTTCTATTTAAATTACTATTAATAAACCAGGGCACCCTAGCAGGCTGATGTTGAATGGTTTTATACCAAGTGCCCTTTTCCTTACTCCTCTCATCAAAATATTCTTTATAGGTAGTGTTTATAACATAGTTTTTTAATGTTGCCTAAGTATTCAGAGTAAGACATTTTAATGGCGTAATTCATTCCATTTGTACACGCTAACTTAGCCAACGTATCAGCTTGCTCGTTACCCTGTAGCCCAATATGAGAAGGAACCCATTGCAATCTCATAGACTTACCAGATGAATTCAATTCATGAATTTGCTTTAGCACTACATAAGCTATCGGTGCACCTCTGAAACCAGAGGCGCACCGAGCTATATGCTGTAAAGCGCTTTTGCTATCAGTTAAAATAACGACCTGGTCACTATTTAGCGAAATAGCTTCGCTCATAGCCTTTGAGATTGCAATAAGTTCCAATGTCATAATGGATACACAACAGTCAATTTTAAACATAGCAGATGTTCTATGACATGCATCAAAATAAGCAGCCCCGTATTCAGTATAATTTTTTGAACCATCAGTAAAAAGGAAATGCCATCCATAATATTTTCCTTGTAATTCTCTGATTACTTCATATTTCAAAAATGCCATATTTAGGTACCTTTTAGCTGTTTTGATTGAATCTAATTCTAATTTGACAATATCACTTACAGCTATATAGGAAATCCATACATCTAAAGAGAACATTTCTAAAGGACTGGATGAATGCACGTCATACAATTTGCACACGTCGAACACGGAAACCAACAAAGGAATGTTTTTATATCGCCAATATAAATTATTACATAGTGGTCTGAGATCTTCTACAAGCTTTATTGTGACATTATCTGTCCACGACATACTCTTAATACAATACTTATAGGCAAAGTACATTCTTCTAATAAACAAAGGTGGTATGCAAAGTTCTGCCTCCATTACGAGTACCACAAGTGAACAGGCTGTTTGACAGGCTGCGTGCCGGGCTGCATGCCAGGCTGCGTGACCATCAAATACTGCAACTCTTGTCGTTGTTACGAATTGACCAAATATTTATCTCCTTTTCTACAAGGGGGGAGGGGGGCAAAGTTTGATTTTGTCGGTCCGGGGGGGGGGGGGCAAATAAAAAATTGACTTCAAAATTACCTTAATACTACGTAAGCTTGCTAAATCCAGGAAAGGCACCTGCCTTCCTCCCCTCTTCCCCTCAGTACGCGCATGATACCATTTACAACATGCAACCTGCATAAAAATGTTTTTCATTGTTTAATATATAATATTTATTAGCAAAATAAAAAATTGTCTTCTATAAAAGTTCGTTAATTAACTTTTTCTTTGTTCTTGGCGATATTGGTGCAGTTGCACTCTTTCAAAATCCTTTTTAAAGGATTGACAATGCGCGAGTGTACTCCGGGTTTTACAATCCTTACTAATCACTACCTAGTATAAAACAAAGTCGCTTCCTCCTGTCCGTCTGTCCCTATGTATGCTTAGATTTTTAAAACAACGCAACGGAATTTGATGCGGTTTTTTTTAATAGATAGAGTGATTCAAGAGGAAGGTTTATATGTATAATACATGCATAATATAGTAGAGAAACACTGATAACTTTAGAGGTTTCTAATGTGATGTCGTAAATAAACACATTTTTTTTGCGTTTACATTGCTGGCTGAACCCTACGAGATAGATCAAAATAATATACCACAGTATTGTACACCTGAAAAAGGTCTACAAAAAGTCCGCGATGGTATATGTCTATCTCTTAGGGATAACCCACAATAACCATTTTTTATCCTTTACTTTTTACGAGAAATAATGGCTTATTTACGAACCGATTTTAAGCAATACAGCATTGATACTTATCCAATTAAGTACCTTAAATACATTGTGCATTTAATATAGATCAAAATGGCCCTTTCCAGCATGTAATTTCAATGAATATTTTCGAAGATATTACAGATTTAAAATGCAGGGACATAGCAGTTGCGGCGGTACCGGCCAGAGGGTTAAATGTCGCTCTTTCAAGAGTAATCTCTGAAGAAAACATGTTTGTATTGTCTAATGACAAAAAAGCTGTGAACGTTGTATATAAAGACATTCTGTAGTATATTTAGTATCATCATTGCACCCATGCGAAGCCGGGGCGGGTCGCTAGTAATATAATAAATCCTTACTGATATTATAAATGCGAAAGTAACTCTGTCTGTCTGTCGCCCTTTCACGCCTAAACTACTGAACCGATTTAAATAAAATTTGTGAAAACTTAAATGAAACAGATAAAGAAAAAAGGGGTGTAAGGGGTTGAAAGGTGGGGATGAAAAGTTGTATGGAAGTATTGCCATATTTAGAGCTAGAAGCTTAGAACTAATTTTTTAGGCTGTTGATTCGTTATAAATACACTATTCCACGCGGACGAAGTCACGGGCACAGCTAGTTAGATATATTCTAATAGAACCACTTCATTACACTACATTCGCCGGATCCTAAGCTTATTTAATTTTATCACTTCATGGTAAAATATTTGCTTTGAGATTCTAGATCTATAGCATCTAGAATTATATATATATTTTTATAAATATTATTATACTTTTAGAGACTAGTCATTCTTGCGATAGAGTCAAGTTCAGAACAAAAACAAAAATATATTGTTTTGGAATGTTAATTTATTTCATATTTATTTATACTGGGATCTTCAATAGCATACTGCTTATCACATGTGAACGAAATAGTAATTGCATATCTAGTGCCAGAGGTCACTTTTTCTACATAATGTAAGTTCTCACGTCCGCTTGTGAACATGCTGAGTCGCGATTTTCTTGGCTCTACAGTTCTATTGAATTTCTCATCAACGAAGACGAATCTTCCACCCTTAAAGTCAATGTTATAATCTCCTAGATATAGTAATGTGGTGTAGTGGAAAGATTGGTATGTCTCCTGAAACAATATTAAAAAAACATTATACAAAAAACCTGTCTGTTCTTATCTGTGCTTAAAACCCGAGGCACACTGATCTGATTTTCCAAAACTGATTGTTTTATTGTTCTACTCAAGAAGAAAGATTATGTTTTACTTTTATGTGGACTGGCAAGCATATCTATACGGGGTGTTAGTAAAACGCTCCCTAAAACGAAGACAGACGATAGTACTAATCACACCTGCATCGGCATTGATTTTTTGTTCTGACCTATCATCAAACAGGTCAGAAAAAAAACCAATGCCGATGAAAAAAAAAACATCTTTTCACAACGTTTTATTAGCATTATTCACGCCTCCAATGTGTTAGTACGGCTAAATGAAACGATAATTTCATAAAAAATACTTCACTAAAAAAAGCCCGCCAGTGTAACACGAAACTTATAAATAGCTGACGGGGTCAATGACGTGCGGCGCAGCTAACGATCGCACCATTTGTTTATATACCAATCCCTAGCGTAACTGCTAGATTTTTTTTTAGTGAAGTTTTGTTTTTTTGACTTGATAACGTCTTATAAATCAATGAAAGCCGGCTGCACGCACGAAGAAGCATGACCCATTGTCACGTTCCGCCTGAGCCGAGCGTGCAAACGATAGCGCGGAACAAGCGATAGAGAGGTACGATCGGCGTAAGCATTCGTTTATTGTCATTGATTTGATTTCAGTTTATTTCTGTAACTAATTGTTCGTGATTATATTTAAATAAATTATTTAAATTAAATTTGCAAAAACTGTAAATGATATTTGAAAATTAAAAATTAATGTTTTTAACCACAGTTTTAAAAATATTGTGTTTTCTTATGACGTTATCACATAAAACTTTCCTCCGTAAACCGACTTTACAGACAACCAATATTTTTTATCGTTTCATTTAGCTGTACTAATGTGATAGAGCGTGAATAATGGTGAGTGAGTTGAGAAGAAAAATATAATTATATTGAGTATTTTGGAAATAGACCATTTTCTTATAATTGGTATTTTGAATTTTAGCCTACTAATGTTAGATGTCTTTGGTCTCTACATAGTGCAAGACCAGTGGTATCTCTCATGTTTTGTCAACCACATAAAAATCCAAGAGGCTATAAAATCTGTAATTCTGCGATACCCTTTATGTGTTATGTTCTAGCGAACTGAAACAAATAAATACAATTAGGACTAAATTCAGAGGTTCAGGCGCAGATCGTCTGATTCGCAAAACGTCCGGTGAGAAAAAAGGTCCGATTCGCATATTGTCATATTCGCAAAACGTCTGATTCGCATAATGTCCTATTCTCAAATTGTCCGATTCGCAAAATGTCCGATTCACAGAAAGTGAAAAAATCTATTTTTGTGTTATCAATCACAGTTCAATTACAACAAAACATAAAAATTAAGTACAATAAGATAAATAAAAACTAACTAATAGTTACTTAGACTTTCTGATTGTTATTAATAAAGAGTAAATTTGTTTTTAGGGTTCCGTACTTCGAAAGGAAAAAACGGAACCCTTATAGGATCATTATAGTGAGTTACATCATATAATAAAAATATTTTACGGAACCCTCGGTGCGCGAGTCCGACTCGCACTTGCCCGGTTTTTTTTATAATGTTGATTATTTTGGATATTTCCTAAAGGTTTTGTTTGAAAAGTTTTTGTTTTGTTGTTAATTACAACAAAACAAAAACTGTAACACAAAAAACCGGACAAGTGTGTCTGACTGGCGCACCACCAGGACCTTGATTTTTTTAAAGCTTCAAGGGACCACTGCCATAAATATTTGATCTTAATTTCAACTTGATGCCTGTTCGGGTTCCTGAGGAAAAGGGTCTTGACAGACAGACCGATATAACAGCAAATTAACGACTTTCGGATTTTTTCCTTAACTTGTGCTGTAAAACCTTGCTTCTTACCAAGTTTCATGATTCCAGGTCAATGGCAAGTACCCTATAGGTTTTGATTTACCTACAAATTGAAATTTCATGAAATCTAAGGCTTAAATGGCTGTATCTTTTGATTGCGTTGACTTAGAAGCTTGGTGTTTTTACAGCTTCAAGAGACCGCAGACTTATGTATTGTGTTTTAATTTCAACTTGATGCGTCCACGGGTTCCTGAGAAAAAGGTCTTGACTTACAGACAGACAAACAGACGAAACTGATCCTATATGGGTTCCTTTTTTTCCTTTGAGGAACGGAGCCCTAAAAATAGATTTTTTAATTTCTTCCCCTTTAAAAAGCACTTTCTGAGAATCGGTTATTTTGCGAATCGAACAATTTGAGAATAGGACTTTATGGGAATCGGACGTTTTGCGATTAGGACAATTTGCGAAGCGGACTTTTCTTCTCACCGGACGTTCTGCGAATCAGACGTTCTGCCCCATGAACCCATTCAGATACACTCATGTCTGAAAAGAAAGCTAGTAGTATTGATATTGCCATATAAAGACTAAGTATTTTAATTCAAGAAATATTTAGAATACATACTTTATCAACATGAGGATGCCAATATTCATCATGAATGGTAACAGCTTGTTTTGAATTTATTTCAGAAAAAAATGTAGGGTGTGTCAAGTATATTTTGTTTGGGTCTACTCCAAAGTGATGAGCTACAGCATATTTAATTTTATCCTTTATCACCTGTAAAAGATAAGTGTCAGAAGGTTAACAACTTAGCTGCCAACTCTGCATATGTGCAGGGTGCGAGTCGTGTGCTGGGGGCCAGCCCCGCGTATCTGCAGACCATGCCGGTTGAATTTCTATCTTTAAATGTGCAACCGGAACTGAGGGAATTGTTTTGTGGCTTCCCGCGCAAAAGACGTAAAATTATCGTACAAGTGTTGGTTTTACGATTGGTGGACTACAAACAAACCAATACCCATAGTAAATTACAACGAGTTTATATCAGGTAAATAATCAAAGTATGATATTTTATTATCAATATGAATAGGTATATTTTATGATAATCAATTATAATGCAATCGTTATTCGTTTTATTTTTCAGGTGTTGACCAACAGGATCAGCTACTGGCATACTACCCATGCCAAAGAAAAACTCTTTGTTGGTACCTGAAACTAGCTATCCATACCTTTCAGTTGTTGTTAATAAATTCTTATAAAATATACAACAAATACTCTGGAAATGAGAAAAATATTAATTTATATGGTTCCCGTCTCGCAGTTATAAATTAACTGCTACCAGTGAAAGTCTGGTAACAGTTGATATATAACTATAGCATATCTGTTGCTGGCCCGAGTCGAAGAGCCCTTCAGCCAGTACATAAAATTTCAAAAACAACTCAAAAGGTATTTTGAAGCGTAAAATGTGCTGTCAGTGCTCCAAAACTAAAAAACGCTAAGACTCAATTTGGTATTATGAGATGTGTGAAAGTAAACAGGGCCTATGCTTTGATTGCTTTGACATTATATCATTTACAAACACATTTATATTTTTGAATTTTTTGACATTTTTGATAATTAATAGTATTATTTAGATTTATAATTTGATATCTTATGTGAGTAACATTTTAATGAACATTGTTGATATTTGATTTATTACTTTGAATTTTAAAATCGAATTTTTGAATTTGGAACCATCCAAATAGAAATATAAAGCAAGTTTAAAAAAATTATTAGTCTAAAAATATGGAAATGTAACTACATAGTTCCTATAGCATTATGAATAATAGCATAATAAAAAAATGTGATGTTTGTATGAATAAACATTGATATAAATTAAAATAGATAGCTACGCATATGTGCAGAGCTGGCATAGGCATTGAAATTTTCAATCCCTGTGCCAATAGAAACCTGCACGTATGCGGGATATGTGCAGATTTCTATTTATTTATGAATTCCATACAAAATATCAGTATTATGAAATATTTTGGACACACTCGTGACACCAGGAATTTCAGCTGGTAGTCAAGTTGTTAATATTATATAACACAACACATGAAACATTTTAAGAATCTCTTGAAAATTGACTTACCCTATATATATTGAAGTCATTCTGATTAAACAAGTTTTTGCCTGCTTCTTGTTTGTAAATATTGATGAAGTGTTGTCCCAATGAAAGTGCACCACTATGTAAGTCTAATATTGATGCCCCACCAGATGAACCTCCTAACTTGAGCCCTTTCTTGGCAATGGCTAAGAGTTCATCTGCCTCCCTCTGTGATATTACTTTGTCAGTGACAAATCTCTTACATTCTTGAGGAAAGCATCCTTCATACTTGTCTAACTCTTTTATGTATGAAGGAGAACATTCAACAACTAAGCCTTTACCAACTAACAGCTCAGATTGTTTAGCAAAGGTCTTCAATTTATCATCTTTTGATGAGAAGTATACTACTGTCAGAAGAGAAAATATCATAACAACACGAGACAGTACTTTGAGCGATATGTTTTTGTTAAACCTGAAAATGTAATGAAGCAGACTATTTATGACAATTTGAATATGGGGAGTCCATGAAAGAACTAAGAGATTATTATAGCATATTAAGGGAGACTTAGCCTGATATCGACTTACTGCGATTTATTATGAGATGAAGAGTTAGTTGCATTTCTGTCTTTATTTTCGGTTTGGATGACGTTGTTACCTTTGCTTCTTTTTTTGACATCCTGCATGGCAATATTTTATTATTTAAACAGTAGGAAAACAATGTTTTATTTAAGCAATGTTCCTTTAAAACGTCAAGATTATTTCATTGCCGATTTTTAAACTTAACATTTCGTAGCTCTGTCAGATGTATAGATTGTATAGATTATAGACCATAATGCAGCTGTATGGAGGTGACTGTGGCTAACAAAGAGCAATACTTTATTGCTCGAGGCTAATGTCAGGTAGGATTGAAAGAAAATTTCGATATATCGAAATATTGATTATTTTTCTCTAAAATATCCAAATACCTAAAATATTTTGTAATTCGATATATCGGTATCGCATTTTTTATTTTTTAAGATTTGAACTATCAGTAGAATTAGGATGCTTCTGGCTCAAACCAGCTATATGCCCAGAGATTATGTATTGTATTATTATACCTAATTATTTTTTGCAAGTTATCATACGTTTGTAAATATTTGTGCAAGTAAAAATATTTTTTGTAACTATTATTAAATAAAAAATATCTCTATGTAAATTTGGCAATTGGCAACATTAGCGACTAAAAAATAACACGGCGGTTTTGTATGTTGACTGCGTTTGCAATTATCAATTTTATTTTGAGTATTTACTCTAAATTTTCTGTGTTTCGTTATATTTCGGTGGTATCATGTTTGATTGTTAACTGCGGTCACACGGAAAATTCTAGCTGCTATCCAGAACAGTGAAATAACGTCATGTATTTCGAAGAAGAGGAAAGATTTCTTAATCCGGATTTACTTCACGTTGTCCGACGTGAATTGTGTATGTCTTTCTTTCCACATAATATTCATTGTCAAAACAGTATTTTAGTTAATTAATAAGTATCAGAACAAAGTATGCATTCGCAGGTACCACGACTGAAACTGACTGATTTTCATTAAGACGAGTTTAACGGACACTCGTGTTGTTTTTATGTTGATGATGGATATAAAGTACGTTTTAACCCATTTAATTTGTTATAGATGCTATCAACTCAAACCTGGAAGTGACACCTTTTGGTTTGAAATATGTGCCCACCCATACTGAAGATGGAATACCTATACGAAAGTTGTATGTGTCAAATTTACCCCCAAAGGTAAGTAACATTTTTCCAATACTCTGTGTTGTTTTAATATTGTAGTTACGAGATAAAATTTGGAATTTGGTGTAATGTAGAGGGTATCAGAAATGTTAAAATTAAGTGTTGGTGACGTGAGTGAACCTGAAGAGATTGCCAATCTCTTTAGGCAACATTTTTACATAAAATCTGACTTGGGACCCTCTCGGCCGGTGTTTGATGTTTTGTCCGGCATGGCGATATGGGCATAAAATTTCAGTCCAAAGAGATTCCAAACACAATTAAATCAATGTCGAGGGGTAAATCCCCTGGCCATGATGGGCTCAGCATTGAGCACCTGCAATATGGTGGCCCACACTTATCTAGAGTTCTTACGCTATTGTACAGCTTTTGTGCGAGCCATAGTTACTTACGGTACTTTTCGGTAAGACCGAATATGCTGCCTCGCAGGTTTGCATGGTGTTCACTTAATTTTAAACTTACTCTCTTTAGAGCTTACTGTACAACTTTTTACATGTGTAGCCTGCGGGCTAGATATACTCAAAGACCGTACAGCACCCTCCGTGTTCAATATAACAACGCGTTTAGAGTGCTGGGTTGGTTCTGCCTAGTTTCTGTAGTGCATCGGGAATGTTTGCGGATGTGCACGTAAATTGTTTTTATGCAACTATGTAAAAGATTCCTCCTCCAACAGTATTCTAAAGACAATCTCGAGCAGATTGTATTATATGTATGTGTATCGCTGCAGTGCTATCTCGTACGGAGTGAGACTGTAGCGAGCCTTACAAGCAATCTAAAAATGTGTGACTTATTTTGTTAAATTAAGAATTTTTTACTAACATAGGTTTTAAGTTTGACTAACATATATGAGTCATTGTTACTTAAATAAAGAATATTTATTATTAATATTATCTTTCTGTGCAATGGATATTTAATTAATGGATAGTGTTTGAAATTCCTCCTCATCCCTTTGTTTTAATATTCATTTTATAATCGTATAATTTATATTCTTCATTTTATAATCATTGGTGTATTTCATGACACAAAGACCTCCTCCAGCTTTCTCCAGTCTTCTCTTATTTGAGTCATTTTTTGCAGTAATAGGCCTGCAGTCTTATTAATGTCATTAGACTAATGTATTCGTTTGGAATAGGGATAGGATCTAGGGACCCACTCTATTATGACTTTTATCCATTTATTTTTATTTTCTCTGAGTATGTAACTACCCATCACCACCACCCCTCATCAACATAACCATTTAAGATTTTTGATTTCTTTCACCACATCTACTTTTGTTCGGCTTCTTATATCCATGACTTTTTTACTGTCTCTTTTATAAGACCCAATGATGCTTCTTCCCACAGCTATTTGACATGTGATTAGTTTTTCCAGTAGTTTTTTTGTGTGTTGTCCACAAAAATAATTTTGTGAAATAAATACTAATGTTTATATGTGTGGCATTTCTCCAAAGAGGAAGACAATACCTTATAATTTAAGCAATATTCGCAGATTGCATAGTTTTGAAAGAAGCCACAGTGCATATGAAATCTTATTAATACTACTGAATCCCATGAGCACTGATTGTCCGCAGTCAGTGCCACAAAAGTAATGTTGTTAAATGCTTTTATACATTTATATTAAACATCACATTCAAATTATCAATATTCGGTCAATGTCTATTGTAAAACTGTAAATATTTAGTTATGTCAATATTTGATTTAGATTGTTATACCCCATCCACTTAATTACTTTGTTTACAGTCTCATTTATAACCTGATTAAAGTGTTTGTTTTCTTGCGTAATTACTACCGATATAGGTATCGGAAATCAATATTGCCTAGGAGGTATATATACAGCGTGTAAGTATCGTTAAAACAGCTTTGGATGGATACTTTTCACAATGCAAAAGTCAGTTCATCATAAAAATGCGAGATTAAGGATCTACAGTTGTTAGTTTGATTTTGCGCTATGTAATATACAGTAGGTGTCATTTTTGTGCGGTACGGTGAATGACCTTAAACGTTCGGCACCAAATGGTTTTCCACTCAGAATGATGGTCTGAATCTACCATTTCAAGATTCGGCAGGCGGTTCCTTACACCTCTTATAAAATAAACAGTAAAAGTCCTAGAATGCCTTGTGGGACACCTACTCTGTTTTCAAGCATTGTTGACCTTTAAGCTATTTGTTCAGGTGTATCAATAAATCCTCTAATTTCTACAAATTGTTGCCTATTGGCTCAGCCATTCTTTTTTTACCATAATGCTGAACTTATTTCATTTATAAGAGATTTTATGCATGCAGTAAGTAGTTAATCAATAACACATGACATGAGGCTCATTAGTAATTATGACTAATTTAACCATTTGTCTAACATAGACGACCCGGGCAGAACTACATGGAGTCTTTGCCCAATATGGCTTCATCAAGAGCTGTTGGCTACGAATGGGAGACAAAGGTCCAAACCGAACACCAACACCCACATATGCATTTGTTACCTTCAGCAATCCTGGTGATGCACACAAGTAAGTAATTACATAATATGTTACCGTCTTAAGATATAAATAGTTTTGAATTGGCTGTTTTGCAGTTTTAATCCAGGTTGTTCTTCAGTGGGAAAGGTTCAAATAATACCCAATATGTTTATAATTTACAACCACAATTAGTTACAGCATCAAGTATAACCATGTGGTAGGAAGAATTTCTGCAAACTTGGTATGGTTTCCAGAGCTGTATTTTTCTTTAGAGTTAAATGCATAAATAAAACAGAGTCTTTGATACAGCCACTGAATTTATTTTGAATTTACTGTGAATTTATTTCACTATTTCTAAACTAATTAGGAAATAGCAATAATTTTTCTAATAGTTGAAACTGTTGAAAAAATTATTGCTAGTGACATCAACCATACCTTTAGTATTATTTATAAGCAAATTACTTCCTAAAAGTTTAAGATTTTGAGTTGTCAAGTCAGTTTTGGGTCGAAAAGTTTACTTCTTGCCTTCGAGATGGTTACTGCTTGCATCATATCTTAAACCCTCAATTTGCATGTTATCTAGTAAAGTACAAGTAAATAAATAAAATACGAATTTATCTACTTCGGTCGTGGGGGCAGCAGATAGTAATGTAGATCAAGATCCATAATAATAATATACACTCAGAGGCACATTTAACTGTCCACTCCTCTAAAATTGCGTACCTAACGGTTTATAATAACATATGTTAAGATTACTAGGTGTATTTGTTTAAGTGGGTGGTTCTGCAATAAATAATAAATTTCAATTTCATCTATTTATTGCTGAACACAGGTACATCATTACTAATATCTAAGGTGTTACATGATGATGTCCAAGCCATGTTCTGCCTGTTTAGGCATGCAACATTAGGTAAGTACTACATTATTTATAAAACTTGTTAAATCCATAATTATAGGAATTACAGGATAACTTAGTTAAAGAATACATTAGACAATATACAAATCAAAATAAACTAGAATGTCATAGAAATATCACAATTATGTCATTATAATAAATTAAATTCCATGGCATGAAAATTAAATTACACAACATATTTAAAACAGGTTATAAAATGTATGAAAGCATTAAAATGTTATTATTCGATATCAATATTAATTAAAATTATTAGACACATTCTAAACATATAAATTTGTTAGCCATTATCATTCAGGTACTCTTCCACTGAGTAGTAAGTCTTATTAATTAAGTAATTAAATAATTGTTTTCTGCATTTCTTAGCATCTTTGGCAATTTGTTATATATTTTGGAGCCATTTCGGAAATACTTTTATGAAAAAGAGCAGTTTTGCACTTTACTATATGCAGCTTATCACTCCGACGTTGACTAGTTATTTGTACCTACAAATTTAGACAAGTTTGTCCTTACAGAGAGAGCTGTCTCGTATATGAATAATGATGATGGCATAGTAAAAATAATTAAGTTTTTGTTTTACATTAGTCAGTTTAGTTGAAGTTTAAGATCCTCACCGCCCGTTTTATTTAACAGTAAATTTGATTTGTAATGTTCTGATTAATTTTTTTAGGGTTCCGTTCCTCAAAAGGTAAAAAAGAAACCCTTTTAGGATCTCTTTGTTGTCCATCTGTCTGTCAAGACTTTTTCTCAGGAACCCGTAAACAAGTTGAAATTAATACCAAATACATAAGTCTGCGGTCCCTTGAAGCTGTAAAAAAAGCAAGCTTCTAAGTCAACACAATCAAAAGATTAGGCCACATAAGGCTTATATTTGACCAAATTTGAACATTTCGAAGGTAAATCAACACCTATAGGGTACTTCCCATTGACTTAGAATCATAAAATCTGGTAAGAAGCGAGGTCCGAGAGTACAAGTAAAGGAAAAAATCCGAAAGTTGTTAATTTGTTGTATATCACATAAAAAAATAGTTTTTGTGATTACAAACTTATATTCTGCTGTTGGATTGTTGACTTTGTCATACATCGCAACCGCAAAGTTAAGTTTGTCTTTCAAAAAAGACTGGCAAAAGTCTTCGAGAATTGATTCCCGCGATGGACCTATTATCTAAATACAAGTTTGTTTGCTTGCGGAACCCTCGGTGCGCGAGTCAGACTCGCACTTGTCCAGTGTCATTGGCTAAAACGGAGGTTCGGGGTGTCGTAGTTTCCTTTTCATCAAAAAATGCCACTGGACACAGCTGGAGAAGCCAGGACACTAGCAGCACTAGCAACCGCTGGGTTTAGCCAATCAATGTCTGATTGGACGGATGCTATCCGACATTATAGAGAGACCAGTTCCTGCACAAGAAGGTCTGGACAAGGTCGTAGAAGGTGTACATATTTATTTTTCTTCTTTTTTCTTACATCAGAAAGAAAGGACCGTTATGTCATCTAGACCTGTCTTCGAAATCAGTTCACAATAGTTTCTGAGGCTTGTCGCTGCTTGTTTGAGGTACGAGATGTAAGTAAAGGTATAGAACCTATAAGAACAATGTTAGCAGAAAGGGATTTGAGAGTATTTCAACCAGCTTCAGAGAGAGTTCTACAACTTACCACAGCTCACAAAAGAGCGAGACTAGAGTTTGACCGAGAAAAATTAAATTAGACAACGGATCAATTTAAGGCAGTTCTCTTCTCAAACGGTTCAAGAATTACTTTACGTGGTTCTGGTTTACGTCAGCGCGTGTATAAACGCCGTGGTGAAAGGTTTACTGGATGTGCTGTGGTCAGAACAGTGGACAACGGTAGGGGTTCAATAATGGTGTGGGCTGGCATTTCTTATGACGCTTGTATGGAGTTGGATCTATGACAGAGGCAGTGTCAATGCTTACAGGTAACTGAAAGAAGTCTTAGAACCACATGTGATTCAATTTGCGCCATTTATTGGCGATAATTGCGTTTTAATGCTACTACTACAAACCGCGAGAGTTATCACTGAATACCTGGACGAGGTCAATATTTAGCAATTACGAAGGCCAGCTCGTAGTCCTGACCTGAATCCAATCGAACACGTCTGGGACAATCTCAATCAAAAAGCGTATTCGAAGTCGTAGACCAGCTCCTTCGACCGTCAGAGACTTAAAAGCTGCAGCCGTTGAGGAGTGGGAGAATATACCCCAAAGCGAGACTCAATACATATTATAGACGGGCTTCCAAATCGAATACAAGTGGTTATTAATGCCAGGAGAGGAAATACCCATTATTGATGTGACAATTAAAGCAGCCTTTACCTAAAATCAATAATTTAGTCATTGTTGTTTTTTTTAAGGAAACTCTAATTTCACAATTTTTCATATTTTTTCAGAAATAAACCATTTCATATCTGACTCCTGTACGGTTATTTTTGTAAAGGGTTCACTTAATTTAGTATTACAATTCAATTATAAAGGAATTTTGAACATGTGAACAATGAACATGAATAGGTGGTCGGTTAATTGTGCCTCTGGGTGTATTAATAGTAAACTGTTACAGAAATTATATCTAGATATAACTGCTTTTTAATAACAGAGCTCTTCAAGCGCCGGTTCATGAGAAGTCACTGAGAGGTCGGAATTTGCGCATATCTCCTGCTGATAGCTGGCACCAACCTGTAGAAGAATCTGATGCTAACTACAAGCCACAACGTGCAGCGTGCCCTTTAATGCCTCCACAGTCTTGCACCGTTAGGTCTCGGCATGGTGATCGTGAGTTTTCATATTTTATTTATATTCCTAGTCCTTTGATGAATAATCATTCACGCCTACTTGCGAACAATGGCAACAGAGACAATTCGTTTTGCTTATGCTTCGGACACAGTAAATTTAAAGTAATCTTTTTGGTGCGTATATACAGCGGTACTAACATACATACAAATATTACATAATGTTATGTATTGCGTATAAGTGTTGTGTGTATGCTCTACATATCTCAGAAAAACGAGGCAGACTCATGTGACTACTATGATACACGCTTGCGTCTTCTTAATTAGTACTAATTCTGTAGTGACTATTTTACAATTTATAATATTTATTTTTAGTTATCACTGTCGAACGGACCATCCCATGCCCTGCTACAACTAGTGGGTATGTTGCAAACAGTGCACCGCTGGATCTACCACCTGTAAGTATATGCTTTTATATTCATTTTTTAAAGAACTTTTATTGTGGTGTAAAATTGAGCATAGTAAATTAGGTAATTCTTAAATTACAATTAAAGATTTGAATTGTATAATCAATTATTTATTAAACCTAGAAAAAATATTGCTCTCTCGACTCAGATTTTTAACACCCCTAACCAATCTTTAATTATTTCTACATAAAAACGTGTTTAACTATCTGTTGTATAAGTTCGTATACAATAAACACGCCTGGTTTTTCCATCCAACTCATTGTAAGTAAAAATAATTTTATAAAATCTCCAATAAAGCACAAAGCTTCAGGCACTCAAAAGGACGTTGACTGTGTGGCTTGTCGAGTTATTTTGTGGGTATTGGCAGGCGTATGTAACTCTATGTACTTGCGCGCGCTAAATACCTACTGGCCGCTGGTCCGCCGGCGGACATTATACCAGGCCTATGTCACTCGATGTACTTGCGCACTAAATACCTAGCGGCCACTCGTCCGCCGGCGGACCTTATACGCAGTCTCGCGCAGTGGGTTGCCGACAGCTGCATCGCGCGCACGCGCTTCTATTTTTAAGGTACAAAAAACGTAATTCGATATCGTATTGATATATAATAACTTTAAACGAGCAAATCTTGTACATATATATTTTAACGGAAGGTAGGACGCCCCCCAGCCAGATGGACCGACGAACTAAAGAAGGTAGCAGGGATGGACTGGATGCGGTAGGCGGAGAACCGGGTGCTGTGGCGCACATTGGGAGAGGCCTATGTTCAGCAGTGGAGGCCTACGTCCAGTAGTGGACTATGATAGACTGATTGATTGATTTGATTGATATATATATAATCTGAATCTAGGAAACGGCTCCAACGATTTTGATGAAATTTTGTATACAACATATATATAACATATATATGTATATGAGTTTTGCATTTTAAGTTCATTTGTATAGTTGTATTCATTGTAAAAATGCAATTTTACAAAAAAAAAATACGATTTTGCTCGGTCTCCCGATATTATTCTTAAAATGCTGTTAAATTCCTAGTGAAAATTAACATGGTTGCTTATGTGCAGTTCCTATAAGAATGTAGATAAAGTAAGAAAAAAAAGTATGGCAGCGCTATTCACGTAATTTAAAAAAAATGTAATATTTATTGAATTCAATGAATGTATTATTTATTTTTACATATTATTAATTGTTTTATTTTCCACAAAGTAAACGCATTGCTGACGCGTGACATTGTGTTGATCGACAATAATTTTTAGTTAAAAAAGACGTTTTGAAACAATTTTTAAAGAATTTTATGAAATAAAGAAATTTGACTTTAACTATGTGAATGAATTCTATGCGTGGTCGTTATAAAACAGGTGTATTATTAGTTAATTTTGTAAATTATGTTTCGGGAATTTGGGGTTTTGTAGAAAGATATGGATGATGTATTTACTCTAACTACATCATCCGAATCCGAAACACTACGAATAGACTCAGCTCG
Organism: Euplagia quadripunctaria; assembly: GCA_963859945.1. NCBI lineage: Eukaryota > Metazoa > Arthropoda > Insecta > Lepidoptera > Erebidae > Euplagia > Euplagia quadripunctaria. The sequence goes on along the minus strand of OY982576.1, from coordinate 10,145,808 downwards.
GCAACATACGCAGTTAGAAAAATTCGTGAACTGACTGATGTTGATGAAGCCAGATTAGTTTATTTCAGTTATTTTCATAGTATAATGTAATATTCAATCTATCTTCGTGCTGCAGAAGAGGGCTATTTGAGCAATTTATAACTTAGGCAATCGTGATTCACTGGAGCAGAAATTTAAAGAAATTAACATAAAGACGGTAGCGTGCCAATATATTTATGAAAACCTAATTTACCTTCATAAAAATAAAGATCACTTCTGTAAAAAAAGTGATATACACTCTTTTAACACGCGTAATAAACATAAACTTGTTGTACCTGCCTCTAGGCTCCAAAAAATTAACAAGTCGTTTCAAGGTCAATGTGTCCGATATCATAATAAAATCCCAGATAATATTCAAATGTTGAGTCTAAACAAGTTTAAGACCACAGTAAAACGACGACGACGACATAAGGGCTATTACTCAGTAGTGGATTATATGCAGGATAAAAACGCTTGGGATGGAATTGTATTGGATTCACAGGCTATTTCATGTACTTAAAAGAAATGTAATATGAGCTAATATGTTTCTTATTTTCCATCTCTTATGTTTTTCTTTTGTTCTTTTAAATTTTTTCCTTAATTATAAGTTTCCCTATTGCCATATTCTTTTTTTTAGTTTATTTACTTTTAATTTTAAAAACATAATAGCACACCACAAAATTATTTACTAAATATTGTTAAAACTGTCTGGTTTTTTTTAAAAGAGTGGCCGTGAGTTTGTTTGCCCGATTTCTTCTCACAAGGCTCAACCATTTGGAAACCGGTGGTTATAGATCGATACAGGCAGATCTGATATTATATTATCCATTTTTTTTCTTTAATAATTTTACATTTGACGAAGCAAACTATTGTTGCGGTGACTATGTGTGTTGATCTATAATTTTCAATTATAATAATTATTTATTAAATCGACGATTTCGAATAATTGATTGTCAATTTTATGAAATAAAGATATTGAATTTGAATTTAACAGCGTTCATCTGATTTCATTTTAGGATTATGTGATGACGAAGGAACATATGGAACTTGAGGAATTGACATCACAATGTGTTGACTATACTGGTTGTGAATTTCCTACTTTGGCTGAGCTGACTGGTGAAGTACCCTTGAGACCCCCTAGGCCGCTAAAATCGCTGCAACATGCTGAAAAACCAGCTGAGGTTTCTGATGATTCTGACGAAGAAACTTCTATGGGCCTTCCAGCCGATGTCAACATTCTAGATATACTAAACAGAGATTGTCTTTCACACATATTGGCGTACATTCCTATTAGAGATCTTATACGCTCCGAAAGAGTCAGTAAAACATGGCAGAACATGGTTCGTGAATACCTTGATGGTAAGTTATTATATTTTAATCATTTCAATTCACTTTGTTGTGTCTCAATAATCCACGTGTCGTCACGTTATCATATAAAAAAAAATGGACCGATTTTGATGTGCTTTGAATTCCCTAATGAGGTCATTAGGGAATTCAAAGCACATCAAAGGCGACCGAGTACAGGTGTACTCGGTCGCCTAAACTATTCCTCTCATCCGTTTCTATTCGGACACTCCTCGTTTAATCGTTTATCGTATTAACATTGTCGTTTTAATAAACATTAGTATTTTGAATAGTAAATGCAGAAATGAAAATGCAAGGAAATATAAACATAATGTAATGTTCTCTAGGTATTCGTGTATTCAAGACGTCCTGGTGGCAGCACGTGCCCGTGATGCTGACGACCGCGGTGCTGCGGCGCGTGCTGCAGCGCGTGGGCTCGTCGCTGTCGCGCCTGCACATCGACCACCACTGGTCCGCGCTCAACGACCGCACTGCGCACACTGTCGGCAAGTTCTGCCCTAACCTGGAGGAACTTAAGGTAACACTTGTGGCCTAAAGGATCTATCTCGAGGGTCACGTAGGGTCTCGAAACTGCCCGACTGGTTGAGTCCATACTCCCTTCGGAAGACCTATATAATTTTGTCTTAGTGAATAGAGTCTTCAGAGAGCCATGGTTGGCACTGATGACTGGTTATTATCAGGTGGACCATGTGTTAATCTGCCAACAGAGTAGCATAAAAATGGCTATGTAATAACTATGCAATAATTAGATGATTAAGTTTTAACCTTAACTAATATATTAAGGTATATTATATTATCTTCAATATTGTTATGATTACCTACAAATTTATTTCATAGACTAGTTTATTTCATGAATCTTTGTTACTGATGGTATAACGATGTTTACAATATTGATTATGGCTATGACTAAGTGCCCTACTTTTGTGATTTCAGATTGTTGGTATGCATACCAGGAATTGGAACCCATTAATTTATGGATGTAAACAGTTGAAGAGCTTATCCTTTGTATCTTGCAATAAGGTAATTTTCTATTAATATCATCTTCTTATCCTTTTCATAAATTTATTTCCATTATATTTCTAACCATATCCTCTTTCACGCAGTTCTTCTTTCTTCTTCTCAACTTCTATACATAAAACCCTTTTCACCACATTTTGCTAATCCCTCCGCATCACATTTCCAAACCAATCTGTTGCTCCTCAACTAATAATCTATTACTATCGAAAGAAATGAATATAATTCTATATTTCTATTACAGCTTACTGATTCGAGTTTAGTTCATCTAGTCAAGAGCGAGTCGTGTATCGAAAACTTGACCGTAGCAAATAATACCCACGTGACCGGGCTGTTTCTCACGGGGTCGAATCCTCAGCAATTAACCTCTCTTGCATTTTATAATTGCTACAGTCTTCTTCAGGGTACAGTGCTTAGCGCCGCCATGGACAGTTTGCCGATGCTCACTTCGTTGAAACTTGACGTATGTCCCTCACACCATGTGGAAGATTGTACCTCTGATTCTAAGGCAAGCTACCGAAAACTTGAAGAGCTGTCACTGAGCGAAATATATATCCGTAGAAATGTGCTTCTCGCCACAATGTAACGACGCATTCTGTGATGCACTCGCGACACTGTCCGAATTGAAGATATTGAACGTGAGCCGCAACATCTATATAACAAACACTGTTTTGAAGCGAGTCGCTCAGTACTGTCCCCAAATTGGAGGTCGCTTAACATCTCCAGCTGCAAACTCGCGCAGGATCTTCCCTCACCCAGGTGAGATGTCGTTTTTAATATGTCCCTTATAGATAATGTCAAATTTTTAGGGGGCGTTATGTAAAGCCGACAAATAGTTGAATTAGTTTGAAAAAAAAAAAAAATTTTAAAATTCATTCATCTCCAAAAAAAAAAAAAACTTTCGTCGTGAAATGCTTTTTCTTAGTGTAGGTGCACATTTTCTAAACAACATACACATGTTTAATTTCAATGATTTTTTGTTTTTAGATGGTTTTTGATATTTTTTAATTTTTTTTTCAGACATTTTCAGAAAAATCTA